>CAUDNR010000673.1:6258-26786 GCA_958430865.1 Entrophospora sp. SA101
TAAAGAAAAGTAAAAAAAATTATTATAAAAAAGCTTTAACAGATTACAAAACCAGATTTTGTTCAACTAATTACTTGTGATCCTGAATTCAGTATATAAAAAAAAAGTGATTGGTTTACTATGAAAAGTGATTGGTTTGGTATTAGAGAATTTCTGAAAAGAACGTTAAAGGGGTACAAAATATACAAAATAGGGGGAATATTTATTCAAAACAGTCAAAATATTACAAAAAATATCCCCAAAATTTCAAAAATTTACCCTCAAAATGATCAAAAATCGTGTAACTTTGCGGATATGATCCGTTGAAACAAAATTACTAATTATTATTATTATTTCTTAACGTTAACCCGTTACAACCCGATAATCCGTTAACTACTGGATAAGGTCTTAACGGGTCGCAACACTATATTTATGCTTTATCTTTTTTTAATGTCATAATTAGATCTTGTGTACTAGTTTTGGATTAATTGGCTTTTCCTCAATTCCTTTTTGGATTCTTTTTCAATCGCTTTGGAACTTCACATCTTGATTCTCGCATAAAATTTACAATACTATTATTATAATTATAATAATAAATAGAAAAAATGAAATTGATATTCACTCTTTGCAGAGTATTTGGGCTAGGCACAGATTCCTATTTGTATCAGTAAATTCAGACAAAAAAGTTGCGAGATGTTTTGATAATCAAAAATTCGACACGTTAATGCTACCCGTAAATATTAGGAACATTTTTGCAACATGAGCACTTACAATAGAGAGACACTTGACACATCTAGAAAGGGGATTGAACTCTCTGTTTGTCATTTTAATTGTGGTAGTATGTGCCACAATTAGCCACAAGACACTGAATCTTCAATGAATTCTTTGATTTTCTTTTCCAGATTTAGCGTACGTAACAATGAATGGTGGGGTTTATTTGTTGCAAGAATAAAAATGACTGATATAAAATTTAATTAACAATTCTTTTATTATTGTTTTTTTTTTTTAATCAAATGAAAAATAAAAATAATAAAGCAATACTTGTGTATGATATTGTAATATAAAAAAAATTAAATAAAGCTTTTCAACTTTTTCATCTGGATTAGCAGCAACCTCTACGGTACTTCACTCTTTAACTTTTTCAAATTTCCACCCAGAAATTCAAACTTCCAAACGGTATTACAATCCATAATTTAGCCGGCATACCAACACACAGCCCTTTCAGTTTTGATTATTCGTTTCGCAACAATCAACTGGTTCAAATTTTCTAGCTATGCGTAATTTTTGCTTTGACAGTACCGACGTAAAAGATTGCCATTGTTCATGCTACAACTCCTGCCTGACGTTACAGATAGTAAAAAATACGATGTTGGTAAATATTTTTTAGTGTAAACAAAAAAATAGACGGGAAAAAATGAAATGGTGTCAAAGTAGTGCTGCAGTCCAGCTAAGATATAGAAATCGATAAATTGGTGCACCTTCAGATTTTAAACGTGCAATGAAATTTTTTTTAAGACAATTCAATTAATGCTGTTTTGGTAGATGATGTCGATGCAGGTGTTGTTATTATTATTATAATTCAATGAAGATAATTCTCCACCGGGAATTACAAGGCGACGGTGACGAAGATGCCTTAGAAATTTGAAATTGTCATGATATAACATCAACTGATACCATAAACTAGAGTTAATTACATCACTTGATGTTCCTAAGAAAGCATTGATCGTTGTTTGACTACGGTCTTCAAGACACGAGAGACCAATACCTTTTGCATTACCTTTATTAACATGTTCTCTTGAAGCATCATAGGTTGAGAAGTGAGCTAATATATCACCTAGAATACCCGTCGTATAAATACTAACACCTTTAAATAAGCCTCGCGTTTTAATCTTTCTTTTAAAAAATAATGATGTTGACAAATCAGTACCAATGTTTGACTGTTGGGTAGTTTTGCATTTCTTATTGGATAAAATATATAATTTGGCAAAAGATTAATTAAAAATAATAACGTTTAGGCATTGTTTTGCCGTTCATCCTATCGTGCTCTTTGACAATGCTTTTAAAAATTTCACATTTGTATCTTTTACAAGATGATGAACGTGGATAGAACGAAAATTTTGTAAAATGTAGTTGTTGTTCATACTTTTCATCATCATCATCATTATTATTATTTCTCGAATTTTATTTGTAACAATTTTATTTGTAACATACAGTCAATATTTTTGGTTTGAAATAAATCTTTCCTTCTTGCTTGATTTGCTTGCATTAAAAACAATTTAAGCACCCTGAGTGATGATAGTCCATAGTGTTTGAGTTTAGGTTCGAGTTTGACTAATTTTAACCAAGTAACCTCATTTTTATAATAATATTAATAATATTTAACAACCATATTTTTTGTCAACTGGACTTTCCTTCTTTTTTTTCTTTATAGTGAAATAATTAATTCAATAGAGCTCGTAAAAAAAACCATAAACAAAACCAAATTTAAGTTTAGTGGAAACAAGGAAGGTAGGAAGGATGATTTGAATTGTAGGTAGTGAATTACGTAGAACATTTTAAAGTATCATTATTATTTTTAGACAATTGCTGTTATCTCTTTACAGTAAAGCAATTAGTGGTGTTATTGCCTCTAATATCAAGATGTTCTAACTTAGTCAATAGTTTAAGAAAGGCTAAACTGGTAAATCCATTGTGAATGCAAATTAATTCTTCTAACTCCAAATTTTGACTAAGATCTAAGTTAGTTAATTGAAAGTTACGAGAACAATTCAGTTTAGTTAACTTTTTGCAGGCCTATATAAAATATTTTCATCACAGAAACAGTTATGCTAGGTAAGGTTAGGCCTTGTGTTTTACATTCTGGAGTGGAAATTGTTTCCTAGTAAATAACTTAGATCTTTATGAAATCTAATTCACTCACAAAAACAAAAACAACTATTAACAAAATCAGTAAAATAAGACAAGTATAGCCAAAAATGTGATGGTTTTGATAGCTGAAGATGCAACGAAAACTTTTAAATACTTGAAAGTTTATAAAAATGCGATTTATCTATTATTATTATTTATCTAATTATTATGTGCTTCTTAAAAGTGCTAGATTTGTTTAAATATCAATAATATGATTATAAAATAAATTTAATAATTATTATGTTAGCAAGGCTTTTTAAACATTGGAATATTAATGTATAAAACAAAAAATATAAATCCTGAAAAAAATTAAAACCAAATCAATTAATTATTTTACAAGTTGAGCTTTTGCGAGTTCAGCTTTTCGTTGTTCGGCAATAGAAAATATAGATCTAATAAAATTTTCTTTTTCCGAATCAAGATTTTTTGCAAGTAATTCATAAGAATTAGGATAATATTGTTGCATACCTATATAAAATAAAACAAAATAAAATAAAAATTTGCGTTTTTTTTTAAAAAATAATAATATTATTATTATTATTGATATTATTCATTACCGAAAAATACTTCTTGAAATTTTATATAAACATCAAGCTTTTCTAAAGGTGATTCAAATAAAATTTCTTCTATTGAATCATCATCATCGTCATATTCGTCATCTTCATCTTTTAAATCACTCAGAGATTTTTTCTTGGCCTGTAAAGAAAATTAATTAATATATAAAATTTATGGATATTCGAAAAATAAAATTCTTTTAAATCTTTTTTCTCTACCTCTGATGACAAGAAATCTAAATATTCTTTATCTTCGTCTTCTATATTTTCATCATCTATTAACGAACAAATTAATGAATTGACATCTTTTTTTTATCCAAGAAGGAAATAATTTTTCTTCTAAAAAAATACTTACCATCAACTGTTTCATAGCCATCATCACCATCATTATCTTTAGTTTCTAAATCTATAGATCCATCGTCATCGTCGTCATCATCATCCAAATCATCACTATCAAAACCATTTTCATAAAATTTCTTTAGAATTTCTCTGTCTGATCATTTACAATCAAAAAAAAAGTTTCAAATTAAAGAAGGCTATTTAAAATAATAATAATACTATAATTATAATTATTATTATTACTAACTTTCTTCAGCCTCAGGAAAAGACTTGAACATTTCCAAAACACCATCAAGTAACTGTGACCAACCATTTTGTAAAGTGGCAGGTAATTGCTCTATTGGTATTTCAAAAAATCGACATATTGTGGCTATAACCAGTTTTTTATCATGTACACGTGAAAAATGACTTAAATCTTTAAACCATAATGTGAAAAATGATTGCGTTAAACTACGTTCTTCCAGAATACGTAAAGTTAATAATGGATTATAATATAAACAATCAATCACCTAAAAATAGTGATGAGATTAACTAATTAATTTAAAAGATGAGAGAATTATGTAAGGTAAAAAGTAAAAGACTTACTAATTCAACACAATAAAATTTAAAACTTGAAGTTTCAATATTTTCGATATCGGCTAAATATTTAAATACAAGTCCAAGGATTGGTTCAATATACTATAAAATGAGAGTGACAAAGTGAAGGTGAAAAAAGAGAACAAATTATCAACACACATGATTAATAAATAAACACATATACATGTAAAAATATCTACCTGATCTATAATACCACTACAATTCAATAAAAATGATTCTGCAAGCTTGCAAGCAGCAACTCGATCAGTTTCTGATAAATTTTCACTTTTCATTACCTAACACATGATATTAGCGCAATTAATAACATTTATAATTAATTGATCAACATAATTATAATCACAATCATAATCTTACTGTGTCAATCATATCATATATCATGACATGAAAATTGGAATTTTGCATAAATACTTCTGTCCCATAAGAAATATAATTATCCAAAGATGGTAACATTGCTAAAAAAAAAATTTTTACATACTATAAATATAAAAACAATACAAGTAATTTAAAAGCAATTTTTTTTAAACACTTGCATTCAATATAATCAACCCCCGATTTTTTAAATGTTCTATATAATAATTCAAAAATATTCCACATTGCAGGAGAAATTTGCTTAATAGAAAATGTCAAGCTATCTATGATATCCAAAACCTCTTCATATAATTCTAATGAGTGAAATAATATAGATACATATAAATATATTTATATAAAATATGTATATATTGAATCAAGTAAATTAATTGGGAAATTACCAATAACTTCATTTTCTAAAACAAATATAACTATAGGCATTATACTAGACTCCATTTGAATTAAAACTTCAGGTGTAGTATCTAAATTTACAATCAGCGTAACTACCGTTCTAATAATACCTGAAGCTGTCAAAATTTTCTCATTCATCTCTGCATCATCAAGACTACTATCGTCAATGTTGTCATTGGTGGAAGGAATTTCTTTGTAATCATGCATGATGCGAAGAAAAGTGGCACACTATAATTCAATTAGATACATTTTAGTAGTAATCTCTAATATAATATACTAATAATAAATTAATTAATAAATTGAACAAATAATTACCAATTGTTGACAAAATTCTGTAGCAAATGGATTTAATTCACTTGAAAATTCCTCAACAAGTTCTTTCATTAAAGTTGCCAAAATGTCAGAATCAATCATATTTGTAAGTTCAAGAAGCTCTAATGTTTATGCACATATGTTGTGTAAAAATATAGAAAATATAGATGAACATAGAGATAAAAATATATTTGTTGTAAATCACCACAAAAATTTTTTACTAAAATTACTTTGCATTATTGCTGGTAAATTAGGAACAAGCACTTTTTTCACTACAATATCAAAATAAAAAATAAAATGAATTATTTATTTATTGACAGTATTCATATAAATTCATTTTTATATTTTAAAATCAATATACCTGACTCATATTTTAATAAAGGTTCCAAAGCTAAGCAAGCTTGAATTTTAACAGGGAGTTCAGGATCTTGCATACAAATCGTAATTCCTTGAAAAGCAGTCATGATATTTGCTTCTTGTTGAAATTCAAGCTCATTAAATTTCATAATCATATCACAAGCCTACCTTTGCAAATTTCAAAAGAATAAAGCATATAATTATAATTAATATAAAATAATACATATTATATATATATACACGCATACACAAAAACGTACCCTTGCTCTTAAGTAAGGATGTTGACTTTGAAATTCAGGAAAAACATGATGAATAAAAAATGCTTCCATTATATTAGCAACGCCAGATTTTCGATGTAAAGCCAAATCCGACAAGCATCCAATCATTTTTAAAGCGCCATCTTTATTTTTTGGATTTTTTGTTTCAGGTGGTGATTCTTGATAAGTAGTTAAAATGCTATTTATGAAGTTTAAGATATTTGTGAATGTGAATTTCTTTCTGTGTCTAGCTAAACTTCCCAGAAATGATATGGCAGAAGAAGTTGGTGATAAATAGTCATCTAATGGATCAAGTTTTTTATGAATAAAATCAATTGGATCCTCACTCCATAATTGTTCATCCTCATCAGTAAAACATAATTGAGGAAATATGTAATGAGAAACTAATATTTCACAATGAGGTTTAAGAATCTTCCATGTAATTTTATGTGTTATACTTTGAAAAAAGATTTTTTTAATTAACTTAATATAAATATAAATACAAAAAAAATATATCAATTTTTACTTACGATTCTTTATAAAAACTAGAAATGTAATATAACACTTTTGGACTTAACCAAATTTCCTTTTTCATCCAAAGATTGGTTTTTTCCAAGTATTTATATAATATTTGAGGAGCAAAGTTTTGTACAAAAGTTTCAGCAAAAGTCATATTTTTTGTAGGCGAAGATGATAATTGTGCAGGATTACCATATCTTGAAAAAAGCCTATCAAGAACATGACATGACCATTTTTGAACTCTGTACCATATAAAATTTCGTCTTTCTTCAACATCATCATATTGTGGAATCAATTCTTGCGGTATTTGCTTATCAACCAATTTCAACAATAGGCCTAACCAATGTCCAATAAATGTACTATCTTGAAGAGGTTTTGGTAGTTCATACTAATATTGACATTTTATTTTTATTTTTATTGTTAATGATAAGAAAATCTTTTTTTCATTTAGAAAATTTCCATTAAGAAAACACTCTCTTACATGAATTGAAGAGCCAAACGTTTTCACTATAATTTTCATCATTTCACCTGCATCAACATTTGTTTCATTTATAATAATTTCAGCAATTTGTAGTAAAATTGGAAAAGATTTTTGAATGATTTCAATTAATGGATCTTTAACATCAGGAGATCTCCATCTTTTAAAAATACAATTTTTTTTTTTTTTAAAAATATTATTAATTCCCTCCAATCAAAAAAATTTTTAATTAATAATAATATACTACTTACTGATAAACTTTAACTACTTGCTGTAAACCTAATAATCCAATATATGAAATTTTCAAATCGTTTGATGTTAACAAAGTAATTACTTGATCCATATAATTTGGCCATTTTTCTGGAAAATCAACACCAAGAACCCTTCTTAAAGAATCAAGAACTTGTACTCTGAATTAAGAAATTTTTTTATTAAATATGGATTTAAATTATAAATAAAATTGAAAAATCACAAAAGAATTTTTTACCTTATAATGCTGGGAACTGTTACCAAAATATTTAATATGTTTGCTTTGAAGGCTTCACGATCTTGTAAATCAATAGCAACAACATTTGATGGTATTTGTTCTTCTTCATCAATATACCATGATGTTCTGATCCGATTTTTTAAATAGATTGAAACTTGAAAATTTTTTTTATATTTTATAAAAATGAGAATATGCTTTCGTATTGAATTTAATACTAATATTCTGATTAATATGATTAATGGTAACGATAATAATAGTTACCAGCTTGCTTTGTTCCATTATCTAATTCTTGTGCACTTAATATTTGAAGAAGGTTAGTTATAAATCCTGGTGTACCTTCAATCTTTATCACAAAAAAAAATATATAATTAACAAAATTTTTTTTGAAAAAAAAACCAAATAACTATATATGTAAAAGACCTGTTTTAATTGTAATTCTGCTTGTTTTTGTATATTAGGGTCAGGATTATATGTAGCGTTAAAAAGCTGATATACGTTATAATTATTCATAATTTTTTTTTTTAAAAAAAATTCAAAGATTATAAAAGTGAGATATCAAAATTTTTTTTTTATATCAATCAAATATGATGCGTAATATTTTTTTTACAATTTCAGTATAGATTTTCTGTTGTTTTGTTAATATTAAGAAAAGAACCAGAAATGGCAATTTTAATGTATATAGCATACTGCTAATTGATTAATTAGTAAAGAGGTTTTCTAGCAAAAACCGGGTATAAAAGAGGACCCTGAATACGCCACACTTCTATAATAATAATAATAATAATAATAATAATATAAGATGGAATGCGTGATTTTTTATTATAATAAAATTTATTTCATAAAATAGACCTTTTATGCTTTTAAAGTTGAAGAAATAGTATTTATCAAAAATATTGATCGAGCATTTCATTGTTAAATATTTATGCGTTAATAAATAATATTCATTACGCGTGAAGAATAAACTATAATCAGAGCTAGTACAATAATGTAAAAAAAGAGAGTAGTATTCGTATTAGCGTTAGTATCAGGTATGCGTCTAAATTGTCTAAAATGTATATACGGGACACTGCAACAAAACACAAACATTGGTATTACTAATAATTTCAGGGATCAAAATTTAGTTACTATCATCACAATTAGTTTATAATATCCCATTTGTTAAGTGATATATAAAACTACTTATATTAAAACAATAATATGGAACTCATTTACATCAGATCTACTATGGAACCCAAGAATCACAACACCATTAGAAGTATTTTGAAAAAGGAACAAGGTGAAAAAATTGCTCCTTACATTTTCAAAATAAATGATGATCAGGGCACTTGAAATTTATCTAAGAAAAGAAAGGATTACCCATGAAATTTACCAAGAAGAAAGAAAAATAATAAACATTAAGAAGAGAAAGCAGAGTGAAGGTGTACTGTGAAAGGTTGCTCTGCGGTGTAGGTCAATATAGAAAATTATTATGTGCGGATTTTTAATGTTACACATCAAAATCATTGAAGATTTAGATAAACTTTAAAATCTAAAGGCTCAATAACCAAGCAGGTCGTGGGAATAATCAAACACTCAATTAACAGTCTATCAGAGAGCTTTTTTATTTATATTAGTAAAAAATTTTTTGTAAAGGTTCAAAGTTATCAATTTTGTTGATTTTACTATAAACAATAGAAATTTAGATAAACTTTAAAACGTAAAGTCTCGATAACCAAGCAAGCTGTGTGTATAGTCGTTCCGCGATTGTATTTCAAAACACTCAATTAATAGCCTTTCAGAGAGTTTTTTCCATTTATATTAAGTAAAAAAAACTTTTATAATCGGCTTGGTCTAAAGACCTTCTATTGCTGCGCCATGTAGCCAAATTTCAAATAAAAATTACACCATTATTTCTTATTGCCAAATTTAGATATGATGATTGTGAGCTAGTCTAAATTTAGTATTGATCTACACAGTGAATTTCGATTTAGCGGATACTAATTAAAAATCTCGGTTTTACGGATAAAGCTCAAAGAACGGTTTCATAATAAACCTTAATAAAAACCTTCTCGATATAGCGGATATCTCGGTTTAACGGATTTTTGGAAAATTTTCCCTAATTGCCCAAACTATCCGTTAAATCGAGATTCACTGTGTAGTTGAGTAAAAAAAATTGTTTGGAACATGATCACCTGTGGTTTAACAATCAGAATAATGAATCTTTAACAGCGATTGATTTAATCAAACGGCATTGTTCCAAAATTTTTATCTGACTCGATCAATAAATTTCTCAATAATAGAATGCACACTAAAGAAATTATAATTTTGTCAATAAACTTCAAAAAGAAATTTTAGAAGAAATATGGAAACCACATTGTGAAATAATGCTAATCAATGAAAATTTTGCTGGTATAGATAGGAAGCAAAAAACATAAAAGAAACCAATGAATTATGTATCTACAATATCTAATAATCATAATATCCGAACGAATCAATGAATTCGAACCGATTCGAATCAAATTCAAATTGTACTCTGATTCGATTCGATTCGAGCTGATTCGAATATTATATATATATGTAGTTTGACTCGAACTGATTCAATTCAATTTGATTTGAACTGATTCGAATATATAATTTGATTGGAACTGATTCAACTCTACGCTTAGTGGCCGAAATTGCCGAAATTACCGAAATTAATTGGCGTAAACTTTGACGAAACTAATTTTAATGGCTGAAATTGGGAGTTTTTAAAATAAAGTAAATTGATTTAGATACTTATTATATGTATTGGACGAAACCACCTTTCTTTCAAAAATAGTTTCGGCTACCATCACTAAATAATATCCTTTTATTAATTAAAAAATTTAAAATATACACAATCTTGGTTTATCAAATAGTTTGGGTTTTCCAAAATCCGTTATTATTATATTCAAACCTCGTCACATCAGACTGTAATAATAATAATAATTAAAAACATATAAAATTTTTCTTATTATTATGTGTCCCGTCTATCCGTTGTGACTATATCAAGAAATCCGTTATATTGAGAATAATAATAATATTGTTATTATTATTAATCCTCGATCTGTTGTTATCCATTAAATTGAGGCACACTACATTGAGATTCACTGTATTTAATATGACATTAAGAAAAATTTAGGAATCCGGTTTGATTCGAATTGATTCGAATCGAGTCACGAATCAAATCGAATCAAATTGACTACAAAACGAATCGAATCAAATCAAATCACTCTAAAATTTGATTTGATTCGATTCGTTCGGAGCCTTAAATATCCTTAATGACAATCTAGAATCGGGTAAAAGGGAGATATTACATTCAATTAGATTTGGAAGTAATTAGTTGGATTTTATATAATAGTTAACTAGCCATTGAATCGAAAATATCAGTTAGGTGCATAGGCATTAACTTTAAGTAGGCCTAGTTAGTTCGATTTTTGAGCTACTAAATGGCAGCATAGTGGAAATTTGAAATGTTACACTAATTTTTTATATTGTGCAATGTAACTTTACAATACACGGCAAACATTCTGGCAATAAAAAGTAAGTGGTAAACTGGATTTGAATTGGATCTGAACTTAATGTCCAATTTAGAGAGGTAAATACTATATACTGGTGAAGTTTCAAAGAGCAATAGGTTCTGTATAACATTTCGTGTAACAACAATTTCCACTACGCTGGCGTAAATTTTTTTTTTTTCTAAAAATGATGGTTAAACAGATTTCTAAATTTGAACGGTCCTAAGTTATTTTTTAAACTGATAGTCTTTAAAAAACAGTTCTATTGTTATTTAATGTTCCATACAACCGTGCTATGATTCTTATGGCTTTCATTGAATGGAATTGCTGAAATTATTGATGATTGGTTGGTTCATGAATAATGGGAATATTCGTGTTTCTTTTAATTCATTATTATTATCTTTTCCAATTGAATCAACATTCTTGTTTGAAGCATTGTTATTATTAGAATGAGCGTGGGGGCAAAGCAGCAGGCATATTATTATTATTATCATGATTTCTTGAAAATTTAAGAAGATATGCAATTTTAATGCACAAATAATGATTAATTGAAATTTTGAATTAAATATTTTTTATCTATCATGTCACAAATAAAGTTGCCAATTGTCGATATTTGATTGGAATGATCGATCATAAATATTTCTTACAAAAAAAAAAATGTCGACCTTTAATTCTAAAAGAATAAATTTCATAATATTAATTATAGTATATTTAATATGTATTTTATTACCATCTTTTCCAGTATTGGTTTATACAATTGAAGAAGAAACGCCAAAAGAACAAAAATTTAGACATGACTATAAGTTTACCTTTAAAAAACCATACTATTATAACAACACTGTACCATTTTTTGATACTTATGGACGTAAGTTTATAAATTATTTAAGAAGAGGGAGGGAAGTGGAGGAAATTGAAATATCTTTAATTTCAATAATAAATTATTCAATCAATTAATTAAATAATTATCATAATACGTATCTGGGAGCAGATGCATTACTCGCACCAGATTTTATTCGATTGGCGCCCAGTGTTCCAAAACATTCTGGATCAATATGGTCGCAATATGCGAATACGTATAAGGATTGGATGATAGAATTATCGTTTAGAATTAGTGGGAATTATTTTTTGGGAGGTAGAGGAATGGCATTTTGGTATACGAAAGATCGAGGGCAAGAAGGCCCGGTGTTTGGAAGTAAAGATCAATGGAATGGATTAGGAATTATGTTTGAGACAGCAGATGTTAAAAAAAAGGTTGGTTGGGAATTGGAAGATTAAGATGAGGATTATGAATATGAATATGATAATTGATCATAAATATTATATTGAATATTATTTTGATATAGCGAGAAAAATCAATTGTAATGGGACATATTAATGATGGAATTGTATTGTACAATAATCTTACTAATCCTGCAGCAAAGTCAATTGGCGGATGTTATAGATTATTTCGAAATACACAAACACCAATATTTGTTAAAATCTATTATTTTGACAATAATCTTAAGGTATGTGCATTTATAGATGGTTGTAGATTATGATAGTTATATAGTCTTTTTCTCCTCATTATTATTATTATGATCTGTTAATTTGAGACAAAAAATAATATTCTTCAATTATTAAAGATTATTATTATTGTTGTTGTTGTTGTTGTTGTTGTTTGTTGTTGTCATAAATTATAAAGGTGTATGTAGATATTAAAGATGACGGGAAAAAGGAACCTCAACTATGTTTTGAAGCAAAAAATATTCAATTACCTTTAGGAAATTATTTTGGTGTATCTGTAAGTTTATTTATAATTATTTTTTGCTGATTTCTTCAATATATATATATACATATGCATAAGCATATGCAATATTTTATTTATTAATTGGATAAAATATTGTTAATTTAAGGCACTGGCCGATGGCGACACGCCAGGTATTCATAAATTTTTTTTAAAAAAAAGAACTTTATTATATTTTAGACTACAGTTAGTAATAAACCATGATTTATTTAGATGATCATGATGTACTATCTATGGAAACATTTGAAATAAATCCGCCTGAAAAGGCACCGGTAAATCTTTTATTACTAGTATAATCTATTAAAATATAGATTAATATTAAAATTATATTTCATTATTATTAAAAAAAAAAATAATTAAATCATTTTTCAGCGACCACTTCGACCTTATGAAAATGAAAATCAAAGAAATAATGAAAATTATGAAATGCCAGAAGATCTTAAAAGGGTATATGATATGAAATTATTATTTTAGGCAACAATTATGGTATGATGATGATTATCATGGTAGTAATCTTTATTATATTACTATTAATATACTAGCGTATTGAAGAGGTGAAGAAAATGGTAGTAAATCCAACAGAAGGCTCCAAAGAAGAAGATATTGTATGTAATGAAAAATTAATTTATTGATTAGATTAACTTGATTTATAAATTAATTTAATTATCATCAAATAATTTTTTTTTAGAGAAGTTTAGCTTTCATTAGAGGGATGCAAACAAAAATACTTGAATCACTTGATAGATTACACGAATTAATAAGTCCTGATGGAAGATTTAATAATAATAATTATAATGATGGTGGGAAACAACTAGCATCCACATTATCGTAAGAAAAATTTATGTTTATATTATGATGTTTTAATATATTGCTTTACATTAATTAATTATGATAATGGTTTTCTAAAGACAAAAATTAGAAAGAATTGAATCAAATTTAGATTATATAGAATCTAGAATTTCAAAAATAACAATTGTCTCTTACGAACAGTCTATCAAAGAAATAAAAGATGATTTAAAACGTATTTCAAGCAAAATTGAAGCAATGGATGTAAGTTTCAGTTTCGACTTCTTTAAAAGTAAGAAAATTAGCAATTGATTAATTAATTTAATTTTTAGTCACGTATCGCAGGACAGTTTTATCAGACACAAAAATCATTTCAAGAAGCTAACAAATCAAAAAGCAATGAAAAATCATCTGTTTGGTCATATATTACATATTTCACATTATTCATAATAATTGTAGTTGGTGGATATGCTTTATGGAGAACAAAAGCTGAATTAGATCAGAAAAAATTCATTTAAGCCTTATTTATTTCTCATTAATTCTTGTGTATAAAATTTCTTTTTTTTTGTATTATAATAACTTTATATCTCTGTTAAATAAAATAAACAGAATTTATATATATGACTTCTGGATTGGTGGGTTTATGATCATTATCTTTCTAATTTTATTTTACAACAAATAAAGTAATAGCATTAAACAATACTTAAAGAACTATTGTAAACAACGACAAACTAAGCTTTATGACCACAATTTTTAATCAAGCGCCTGAATAACAGCTTCATCTTTAGTATGCAATATATTGATCTAAAGAAAAAAACCACAAATTGTGCAAACAGTATACCAAATCCAATAATCATTCCTTACTACTACTGTAATTTTTCGCTAGCTGTTTTGTGTTCTCTTTTGAACAAATTCATCTACCCTCTCTCAGTTGTAAAACGAAAGCAAAAACCAAGAAATTCATCAAATACAACTATTCTTTTAGAAAATTTCGATATAAATAACAAAAATCATCAATCAATTAGAAGCGATATCTTGTTAAGCTTAAGTTATCCATATATACAGTCAACCCTATATTTCAATGAACTTCGTTTCAACGAATTTTCGCTTCGACGAATTTTTGCTTGGTTCCCTATTTTTATTATTATATTGACATTTTTAGTTAAACAACGACTAATAACGTAAATTTGTTTTAGTGAGTAAACAAAGATTTAATACTGATGTTGGTTAACTAGTGAGCATTGTCCAAAGGTTAATTGGAAATATTACTAGTAATGGTGTTATTGTAATTGTAAACATAAGGCTGTCAAACAAGCTTGCCAAAGTTGCTTTGTAAATAATCAAAGCGAGTTTGCAATCAGTCAATAAATATAATCAAGGGTAAACGACTGAAATATAATGACCATAAATGAATAAGTGAACTTTATAGAAGCCATCATTATTTATTTGCAGTTATCTTCTGACATCATCATTAAGCGTGTTTACAGATTCGCCGAAGCTTCTAGATACAAGAAGAGGCAGTAAGCGAGAACCAAAATAAATGCATAAACTAATTAATTGATTAGCATCGAATTACTGTATTAATTGACAAGAGTAGCCCAAAGTTAACCTGTAAACGCATTAAATAATCAGCGTTAACCGAAAGGTCACCTTGCAACATCATTTTTTAAAAAAAAAACAAAAAGTTTTATTTCAAAATATTATTATAATTTAGCTTTAATAATATTCACTGTTCAAGTTCATGTTGTTACTGTAATTCTTTCGGCAATATAACTAAAATATAAATAATGTATGCTTGTGTATTGAATAAATTTTCCACCAACAATACTTGCATCATGTCTTTATGCGTATTATAAATCAGTGTTGGCATGACCGTTTTGGAGAAAGTCATTGCAATTTTTTTTTGGCCAAAAAATTGTTTGATCACCATGGTTATAAATATTCTATCTTGTTTACCATTTTTCCAGGTATTTTATTGTTTTTGGCTTCTTGATCTTTTTGGAGTTGTCATTTAAGAATTGATTTTGATTTTCTGATCCTAATGATGTAGACGCGTGTGGCAATGGAACAGTTGTCTGAAATTTATGGGTTTGATTTTATAGATTATTCTAGCAGTTTAGAATTAGTCTATACTAGTATTTGTGGTCCAGGATAATTTGTTTATACAAAAAAGTGACTGATGGAGTTGAATTTCTTTAACATCACTACATTTTGCTCCGATATGACACTTATAGTCGGGCTGATTTTCAACTAAATTCTTTTTTTATATTAATTAGCTTTTTCAATAGTTTACTCTCTATAGTAATGTTCATTATCGAGAGAAATTAATAATAGTAAAAGAGAAGTTTGTTGTGGTGGAGTTTTGCCATAGAAAAGCCTGTTATAGATAGGGTAGACATTTTTTCGGAATTATGTTGTCATGTGATAATTGAGTAGACATAATAAAAATTGTATGTCGCGTGCAACACAAAATTAAAAAAATGATTTTTTCCTTTATTTTTTTATTTTTGGCACTAGCTATCAGACGAATTTTGTGCTTTAATTACAAAAGTATACTTTAATAATAATATCGTGTTAAATAAATAAATAAATAAATACTTTTTATTTTTGTCGATTTTTGGCTAGCATCATAACTATCCATGCTCTATAAACTTGTTTTTTAAAAAAACAATAATAATAAAAATTTTTTTTTTGTTTATTTTTTTAGATTTGACAATTTTAAAAAATTTTAAAATCGAATTGTTTATTGTTACCGATCACTTGCTAACTCGAAAGAATATAAAATATATCTGATTTATTAAACAGAAATGTGTTTGTACTTTTTTCCAAAATTTTTGCGCATCTTTTAAAATTTGTAATTTGGCGAAAACCTACTTTGTACAAAGATGGGTTTTAAAAATTTTAAAATCAACAATTAATTATTGTTACCAATCACTTGCTAACTCGAAAGAGTATACAATATATCTGATTTATTAAACAATTAGAAATGTGTTTCTTTTTTCCAAAATTTTTGCACATCTTTTAATTTGTAATATTAAAGGAATTTGGCGAAAACCTACTTTGTACAAAGATGGGTTTTAAAAAATTTTAAAATCAACAATTAATTATTGTTACCAACCACTTGATACCCAGAAAGAGTATGGGTCTACATGACAATTTTTTCATTATAAATATAACTATAATTCGCAAAGACATCAGAATAAAATTTTCTTAATTTGATAATAATAACTATCATAATAACTTTATCATAATAACTTTATCATAATAACTTTATCATAATCATATCACATATATTTTACTACCTTTTTTAAAAATGAATAATACTGTTTATGAAATTGTTTTTTCTAATCGTGGTCAAGACAAAATTAATATTCATGGTTTTATTATGCGCAAAAATAAAAATCGTGGCAACTCTTATTACTAGCGTTGTGAAAAATATGATGCATTACAATGTAAAGGCCAAGCAGTTACCACATTCATTGAAGGACAACATCATCTCCAAAAAGTTACAGATCATAATCATGCTGCGGAGGCAAGCTGAGTCAATGTTATAAGAACCGTTAATACTTTAAAAGAGAGAGGAAAAGAGACTAATGAACCACCTGCACAAATTATTCAAACCACAACTGCTAATATCTCTCACAAAACGCATCCATACCTTCCATCTCGTGATGCACTTCGTCAAACAATTAATCGAATTAGGAGCTCTGATCTTCCTGTAGAGCCAGAATCTTTAAATGAACTTATTGTTCCTGAAGATTTGACAAAGACTCTAAGTGGATCAGACTTTTTGGTTAAAGATATTGACCTGGATCAAGATAGAATATTGCTCTTTACAACCATTGCTAATGTCCAATATCTGGAACAATCCCCTTTCTGGATTATGGATGGAACATTTAAAACAGTTCCAAATATATTTAGACAGTTATATTCAATTCATGGACGTGTTGGTAGAGATGAAAATTCACAAATAATGCCACTTGTCTATGCACTAATGTCCAGAAAATCGGAAGAATGTTATAGGAATTTGTTTCAGGGATTGGTTGACTTTGGTGATGAAAATGGTGTTCTTCTCCAGCCACAATTTATTTTAACTGATTTCGAACAAGCAGCCATCAATGCTGCTCGTAGAGAATTTCAAGGTGTCCAAAACAAGGGATGTTTATTTCATTTGGCTCAGAGCATTTACCGGAAAGTACAAGCTTCTGGACTTAGTGTTCAATATGGGACTGACAAAAATTTAAGTTTAAAAATTAGACACATTTCTGCACTTGCTTTCTTGCCTCCTGACGACATTCCTGCAGCATTTGATCAATTAAAGGATGATATTCCTCCAGAGGCTAACAAAATCGTAGAATGGTTCAAAGATTACTATGTGCATGGTAGAACAAGACACACATTAAGACATGGGAATGCAATTCGAGCACCACCATTATTTCCACCTGACTTCTGGTCAGTCGTTGATAATATCAATTATGCATTTCCACGAACTCAAAATTTTGTAGAGGCTTGGCATCAAAGATGGGGTGCCTTAGTAGGTACTGCACATTTAGGTGTTTACAAAATCATAAAGGAATTGCAAAAAGAACAAAATCGAGTTGAGCTTGATGTAGAATCAATTTTATGAGGAATACCACAACCCTTACAAAAAAAACAGGACCGTGAACGTGAAGCACGAATTCGGACAGTGTTCAATGACCGTGCTAATAGACCACTTATGGACTTTCTTCAGGGAATGGCTCATAGCATTTCATTTTAGTGTTGCTATTATATTAAATACATTAGTTGTAATTTTTTTTTAAAAAAATAAAAATAAAGACATTATTATTAATTATTATTTGTATTTGTATTTGTGTTACATTTTGTCAATTAATTATTAATTATTCCATAATGTGATATTTAACGTAAGAAAACGACCAAATTAAACTTTGGGTAATGTTTAACCAACAACAGGATGATGTGGTAACAATGGAAAATTTATTAGAACATTCAAAAAAATCATTTTGAGTAATTTGTCTCTTAAATTGGTCATGTTTACTTCATTGACAATCATTTCATTTATTGTTATGTTATATCAAGGTTGTTTTGAAGTTATATCAAGAGATATGGT
Source organism: Entrophospora sp. SA101 (assembly GCA_958430865.1). Lineage (NCBI taxonomy): Eukaryota > Fungi > Glomeromycota > Glomeromycetes > Entrophosporales > Entrophosporaceae > Entrophospora > Entrophospora sp. SA101. The sequence continues at coordinate 24,998 of CAUDNR010000673.1, forward strand.
CAAGAGAAGAGTTAGAAAGAGAGTTGTCCTTTGAGCAAGTCGAAAATCAACCCTTTAAATACATCTTCAAGTAGCACAATTTAATTTATTAGACTAATTTCTTCGACATTTGGTTTATTGTTAAAGGGTAGTTTCGAAGGTATAGTGCAAGTCAATAAAATTTTTACAGCCATATGATTTTTGAAGATCGTCAAGTGCTAAAATTTTTCTTTTACAATTCCTATATACATATGTAAATGATGATTAGAACAATAAACAACAATAATGATTATAGTGATGTTATTAGATATAAGTTAATAAAAGAGAAATTTATATAAACTATTAAATAATTGATAAACGTTTGTTAGAATATTTTGTTCATAAATCTTGTCCTTAAAGCTTACTTTAATTACTCCTACACAAACTATTGAATAATTAATAAATCGTTCATTAGAATATTTTGTTCATAGCAGTCAGGCGACATTTCACGCGATCGACATGTCTACTGTAATAACTATGTAGAAATTTTGTGCAACATGTCAATTTTTACTATTAAAATCGAAGGAACTTTTTCATTTGTCACCTAGCACACCCACATGAAGTTTTAACCAGAAACGTGATATTTTGTACACGCATTCTTTGAGACTTATTTTATTTCCTTGCAAAATTTTAGCTATGGTTTACTAAAAAAACGGAAAAGAATTACTTGTTGAAAGTTACGCCTTCAATTCTTAATCATGTTACAACAAATTATTTTGAACTTGTAATTTCAATAAAACATAAACAAGAAGCCACCATTTGGTTTTTAGAAATAATATTACATTGTGTTGGCGAGGCATGGACAAATGGAAACAAGGTCAACTTCTATGATCCACATCTCAAATGTATAATTCCTTAATAAATAAAATAATTCTTTACTAATAAGCTTTGTTTATCAATAGAAAATTCACATTATATTTTTTACTTGTAAAAGAAAATGCATGATTATATATATATCTTTTAATTCAACTAGCATAGTGAGTTTTGGAATAACTATTACTACCACATAAAATCAACCTTATGGATGGATATATTTATGTTTAAGAAAACTAAAAGGTAATAATAATAATTTAATGGGTTAAAATAACTCTCACTACATTAATAAATGAATATATTTAATATTGTATTTAATATAAATCAGTAAATAATTATATTGTTTTTTATTATATGAGTCAGATATGAAGTACAAGAATATATAACAATAATTCAGCAAACACACATAACCATAAACCAGGGCAGAATGTCATCCTAATAGTGGTATTTTCATTCCAATCAGTTCAGTATTTTTATTAATTAATCAAAATTTAAAAAAATAAAGAATTTTAACATGAGCAGTTGATGTTTTAAATTGTAGGCGATCTTTAAAGTCTCCATAATAACAACATGTAATTTTTCAGTATGATGAATGATGGAACTTCAGCTTTCTAATGACTATAAGATTGTCAATTTATTCCAAAAATTGGAATATTAACAGCAAATATTAATTTATCAATTATAGTGTAAATTGATTGATATTTTTTTAATTATCAACAAACAACAATATGCAATTTTTATTATGCTAAATAATGGGTCTTTAGCTTCCTAGTGAGTGTAAGATCATTCATTAAATTTGGTCAAGTATTTAGTTACAAAATTTTTAACTTAATGATTAATGAAAAAAAATTTTTTTTTTCATTTATTGTTTAAATTTTATATATGAGGACAGAAGTTACAAACTGATATAATTCAATTTAATTTACATTTATTAATAAAAAATTATTATACATAGAAA
>CAUDNR010000674.1:0-23361 GCA_958430865.1 Entrophospora sp. SA101
CTGTTATTAGAAAGTTCCAGTCTGGCTCTAAAAATTTTATCATGGTCGAAAATTGCTTGTTATATGAAAAATGGAGATTTTTTTTTTTTGAAGTGGACGACAATAATTTTTTTTGTGTAACGTTTATATTGAATGACACTTGATCTGCAATGTCCCGCGACTATTAGTTTTTACACCTAATCAAAAAATTTTCCTTTGTTCCTTAGTATATATATATAATTTATATACATTAATATATATGAAAAAAAAATATTTTTTTCTTTCACTATTAAAAAGGTAATAAATTCAAGAATTTTTCATAACGTCGATTAGTTGAAGGTTGAACCTTAAAACAACTGAGTAGTTTTCGAATTTTTTCTTTTTTTATTATAGAATTGATCAATCATTTATTTAGATTTGGTTGAATACGTCGAAGCTCGACAAATTAAGTTTTAAAATTTTAAAGATGATATGGAAATGTGAGTAAATTTACCACTGAGTAGTATGTAGAGTTATTATGTATCTGAAGTTACGCTGCCACTAGGTGTAAATCTGAGAACTGGAAGCTTTGTGGCCATAACTTACGAAAGTTACCAGTCAAGTAACCAGACTTGATATACGGTGGACGGTCTGCTATGAACGTCCTTCTCCGTTACCGAAAAGTTGCATTTGACTCGCTCTGTGGCATTTTATCTTGATAATGATGATGCAAATACTCATTTTTTTTTCATTATTATTATTATTATAGAATTGAATTGAAACTTGTAGGGAATATATGGAACCATAAAAAAAAGATTTTAAAATTACGACTCTCTCTCTCCTCTCATCAATTCCATTAACCCGACTTCCACTAACACCATTAATTTGACATTATCACCATCACCACTTTTACTTTTAAATCCTTAAAACAAAAAAAAATGTAAAGCGAAGTATAATAAAAAAAATAAATCCTAAGTAGATAGATTAAGTATATAGTAATTTATTAGACTACTTGATCAATGTGCCATTTGGCAACGAAATAGTAACCGATGCATGTCCATTATTAGACTAATTGATCAATGGATCATTTGACCACGAAAGTCTATTTATTAAAGAATGCAATGTAAAAGGCAAAGTAAAACGTGGTAGTAGTGCTGCCCTGCTAGCAACAGAGTTGCCAAAAACACATAATATCAGGAGAAATAATCACCGATAACAAAAGGCGGCATGTTTATTACATATTATATATGTATAATATTGTTGATACTAACGTTCTTCAATTAATTATTTAGTGAGAGACAAAAAAACAGAATTTTTTATTTATATATTAATATTTCTCAATGGTTAAATAAAACAAATAAAAAACATATTATAACAAAAGAAAGCTGAAAATCGGAGGTCTCTATTAATATAAATTATATGAAAAATTTTTTTGATTGCTTGCAATAAAATTAATTTTTGCTTCATTAAAAATCCAATTACAAAAATCTGTGAACTTATTTTTCACTAATAGACTTTCAACATCTTAATATTTGTAATAAATTCAGGAATGATCCTTATATAGAACGTAGTGGCAATTTTATGCTAGATAGAACAAAAAAATCCTTTTTTTCTGAAATCGTACCAAAAAAATTCCATTTTTTTGTCCCACGCTGTATATATAGTAATAGTAATAGTTAAATTTTTGGGGTGGTGCTTGGATACAAAATATTAATATATATTTTATTATATATATTAATATACTAATCAGAATCTTATGAATGATTTAGAAAATATTGCTAACGAGTTTCCTGGTATTATTATTAAAAAAGCGTAACTAAAATTGTAACCTAATTTTAATATTTCTTACTCTGTTACGTGCAATTCATGATTATCAAGATGTTGTGAGGTTCGTTGTTACTATGACAGATGTCATTCTTGATAGATGTTTATTATTATAATTTGTGCTCGGTCTTTTTTCGCATTCTTAAAACTGAAATTATGGTATATATTATTTGGAATTTCAAATCATCTTGTATTGTTTTTTAAAGCATTCGCATTATAATTATTATACAATACAATCTACCTGATGTTAATAATTACTATTACTATGAATTTTCAGATATAAATGACAACATTAATATTAACAACCTTTCGAATTAATATTTATTTTTATATATATACACGGCGGGATTGTGTTCAAAATGAGTAAAAATCATATATTTAAACCATTTAAAAGAGATCCATTAGTTGCTATAACAATTTCTCTTATAATATTATTGAGCATACTTTTATTCATTTTGTTGATTGGTAGCTTAAATTTAATTTATCTATCAAGACATGCATTTGATGAATCAATCCAATCTGTCATAAAGAAACAACATATGACATTTACCTTGTATGCATATTGTGTTGATAATGCTTGTTCTGACCCCTCTTTAGCACATAACTTTGATAAAAGTAAGTAATAAAATTAATATAATTTTTATTATTGATTGATCCATCTATATTTTATTTTATTTTCTTTAAGTACCTTCTATCTCTGAAGTCAGTGGCGATACAATTAATATTAATAAAATAGCAAACGAAATATTACCAATAATGTTAGAAGAAATTAAAAATTTTAAACCTCAAGTGTCAACTGTTAATTTTGTAGATTTTTTCTCTACTCCATATTTAATAGTTCTTATCATAAATATCATTATTCTTTTTTCATTTCATTATAATATACATCATGTAGTGATCATAGTTCTTTTAATATTTTCTTTAATTCTTAATACTCTCGCCCTGATATTTGATATATTGTTATTTGTATGGGTATTTAGAATCATTGCTTTAATACCAGGTCTCAACAAACAACGAATTGGTCCTGGTATTCATTTAGCAGCCTGGAGCTTAATGTTTTTAGCAACGGCCGTAATATTAATATTATACAATTATTACAAAAAAAATAATGGTGGTGGTGTTAGTAACACTAATAGTGACAGTTATAGTAATAGAAATGGTTCTTGGTTTGGAGATTTTAGAAGTTCAGCAATGTATGGACAATAATAACTAAAAATAGTCCTCTCAAATTTATTAATTAAACAGCAAAATATGATATATACGTGTATGTTTTTGATATAATAAAGTGAACATTTCAAGCCTTATATCTCATTATTGTACTAATTAAACTATGTCTAACGCCCATATTAATATATAATAATAATAAGAAAGAAAACACGCGTCTTCTATCTTTAAAAATTATTGAGAATTTTTGAATTATATAAAATTTAGTCGTCCATCAACAAAAGAACACGTTTTCTTCAATCCATTTATACATATAATTAAATCTTTATCAGAATGAATTAACAATCAATCATATTGTGAGTTTTTGTAAATAAAATTGTCCGCTGCAATTTTAGTAGAAAATAAAATTATATAATATTTACATATATGGAGAGTAAATAGTTTAAAAACGAAAGGGCAAAAAATATTATATCTTTGGTAAACTTAAGTCAGATGAAATTGATTTGTATTTTAGTCATTCTAATTTTCTAGATTCGCGAAAAGAGTTTTCTCGGCTAGTAATAAACAAAATTCTTTTAAAAAAAATCCCATCATAAATATAGACAGAAAAAAAATTAAAAGCATTTAAACTTATATATACACCGATATTTTTAAGTAAAATTAAAAATTTAAATAAATATACAAATATATCTGAAATTATAAACCTAATGATATGAACTACGTAATTTTAAAAATTTTAAAATTTTTTCAAGGTATTTTTTAGAAATCAAATTAGATGGCTTTAGTTCTTTTTCTAATATTTCTCTTGAAGATGATCCTGCTTCATTGATCGCAGGAAAAATCCCAACATATATCATATAATTTATTCTCAATGCACATAATTTATCTACGTTGATTATAAACTTATTTCCTTTTTTTTCTAAATAGTTAATTCTCGAATTTTGTCTTTTACTGTTTATGTTAAATTCATTGCACATAACAATAAGTGCAAAGAAAATGCCGGCCTTTCTTTTGTCCTTGAAATCATCCTTTTCTAAAGCACTAAACACATTCATTAACTTCCTAATAACAATTGTCTGATCAACTTCTATAACACGTTCATTTTCTTTAATATTCACATGACCATCATTTTCTTTTTTATCATTTTCATATAAATAAACATAACCAAAAGAATAATCTACTATTAAAAAATAGAAATAGCATAAAATTTGTTTATCCTTATTTACTACTGATTCTTCACCTTCAAATACTTCTAATACTTTGAATAATTTTTCTCTTATGTCTTCATTAATTTCTTTGTTATGGTCGCGCCATTTTTGATAAATTTCTTTAATAATTTCCACATCTTTCAAAGCAGCTTCTGCATAATATTTTAACACGCCTTTTTTTTCATCAAGATCCCATATTCCAGAAATGTTTCTAAAAAGAAAATCCTCGTTAAGATGTTGAGACTTTTCTTCTAAGATACTCTTAAACTTTGACTCAATTTCGAGATTTGTTTCCATCACGAAAAATTTTGTTGTGAAAAAACAGATTTAGAATATAAATTTATTCTGAAAAAGCTTTAATTTATATTATTACAGAAAGACCAAACAATAAAAAAATAGTATTGTTTTTTTGAAAACTCTATAGGACAAATTTAATAATTCTTTCATGAGAAAATTAGTATTGTTTCTTATCAAAAAGGATTCTGATTAATTATCATGAAGTCAAATTAAAAGTCAAAATGTATTATATAATCAGAATTGTTTTGGATAGTCGAAAATATACATGAAGCCAAAATGATTTAATTTGCCTTTGGACATTTCGACTTCATGGTATAATGTTAATATTAACAATCGAGGAATTTTTATATATAGTAATAAATTAATTGTGATTTGAAAAGAGAAATTAATTGTATATAGTGGATTTTATTTGCTTTTTCAAATTATCAAGCTTGTGACTTATATTAATATTAATATAATATTTTAATATTAAAGTATTTCTTTCTAAAAAAATAATATATCCAAAAATCAAATTATTTCGACTTTGTGATTGTTTTTATTGATCTTGGCCTCCTTCTCGAAATGGTTTTCTTTTCAATAATCAATATTATCTTATCAATTTTCTTCTCGAAAAATGATAATTTTTAATAGAAGCATATCAGAATCATTAAAACATATTTTCATCAATTTCTAATACTTTTCTAATTACTTTATCTTCTGAATCAATAATAAAATCAAAAAAGGCGTTCCAATTAAAATTATTTTTATTAATAAAATATGTATTGTTTATATTTTCTTCTTGTGCAATTAAACAGAATTTAATTTTTTTAAAATTAACTTCATTAAACATTTGTTCTAAATCTCTCCCAAAGTTTTTTAAAATCTTTAATTATTTACAGTTTTTTTATGTATTATATTTATTAATACAATACATTTCTATTTAAAAAAAATAATTATATTTATAACACAACTAATTATTACTGTTACAATTAAAATATTTATATGTCCAAAGGTAAATTAAATCCAATTCTTTTTTTATTTTGAGAAATAGAAAAAATTCACATGGTGTTAGATCCTGGACTGTAGGGTGGATGAGGTAGTACAGTTATTTTATTTTCCTCCAAAATTCTGTATTTTGACTTCATGTAAATTTGTATGTTTTTCAGCAACCACGTTTTAAATTATTAATTCGTGTTCCGTGAAACAAGTAGAGAAAATTAATAGTCGATTTTGGTGCTAAATTTTGCTGATCATTAATTGATTTTTTCCGAAGCCCAAGTTTTAGTCCTAAGGTAACCTTCCTATATATGGATTTAGAAACAACAATTATACTTGTAATACGTTCATAAAATCTCAAGGATTTAATATATCAATTTTTAAAAAATTTTTCCTATGAATTATTTTTACTTCTATATGACGCCAAGCTGGATTCCCACTTAAATTTATTATATAAATTCGAAATTTAAAAAATTTTATGTATATAAATTTAAAAGAAATTTTTTTATTGAAGGTATATATTTTTTTTTAAATCTAATACATATATTATATAAATTTTTTAAATAATAAAGTAAATTTATAGGAGTTTTTCAATTACTGACTCCAAGTGTTGTTTTGGCATTTTTCTCACGTAACTGTGCTGAATATCTAGTTATCCATCCTTGTATAGTTGGTAATTTTGGTAAATCTGAATTCTCAATTTCTCCTTCTTCTACTTTTGATTTCAAAACATCCAGCATTTCTTGAGGACTCATTCGGTAACTCTTATCAATATTTCCTGTCAAAAAACATTGTTCTAAAATGAGAATGATTCTTTTTGGCATATGTTTACCACCACCCTTCTTCCCATATTTTTGGACTTCTTTCAATGCCCAACCACCTACTAGTGGAAACTCAGATGATTCTAATGGGCTGTGATATGTAAAGCATTTAATTATATCTATTATTATTATAAAACAAAAAAATATTATTTGTCTAATCTTACCTTATTTCTTGTTCCTGATGAACCATGCTTCGATTTCTCAAAGGCAAGCCTAAAACTAGGTTAGTAAAATTTTACAACATTTAAAAATATCATGAACATATATTATTACCTTCCACATTTGCTAAAGTTTCTTGACTCAATTCTTTATCCAACATTTCTATTAGCTTTTGCCTTTTATTTTGATTATCATATACAATTCCTCGATTTGTCAACTCATTTTTTAATTCTGGCAATGCTAATCTTTTTGGACAGATTCCTAATATTTCAACAAAATTTTTAGAAATGAATTTGGGTTATTCAAGTGATATACTTTAATTACCTGATGCATGTGGGAGAGGTATTTTCCAAGGAGATTTTGGTTTAGTTGGTTCAGAAACTTGGGGTGATGGTTGACTAATCTCATTTTTTGTAATATTTTGAATTTGTGCAGGAGAAAATGTTGTCCACCTTCCAATATTTGGAATTCCTCGTGCTTGAATATATCCTGCATTTTCACCTTCTGTGGGCCAATTCCATTCAAACCAATTAGATATTCCAGGAATTGTCATAGTTTTTTCTTTTTCTTTTTTATTATCTAAGTATAATTTTATTGTTTTTTTGGTGTAATTAGCTAATATAAATATTTATTAACTTCATCTAATAACACTTTATATTTTTTTTTATCTTTTATAATTAAAAATTTACCACGATTGAGCTCAATATGAGCAACTGAAGTTCCAGCAGTATTTTCAATAGCTGAAGTAATATCATTTCCTTCCTGAATTTCTCCACCAACTCGAACATATTGTTTAATTGCAAGTGATATCTAATAAATCACCATTAGAAATATTTAAAGGTAATGAATTCTTTTCTTACTTTATAATTCAAACCTGAGCATGGTGAGAATCCACTGCTGTTTTGGCTTCTCCTGCTTCCAAGAATATCCATTTTTTTACATGAATTCCATACCACTCATTCCATTTACTCATTATAATCATGAGTTCTGAGTTATGATAGTGTGGGCCATTATCAGAGATTATACTTACCCATTTTGGCTTTATTTCCAAATTTTCTATTACAGAATGCAATGAAGATGCAGTAAACCATGCATCCTGACGAGCATCAGTAGACCAATGATCTATTGCTTCCACATTGATTTCAGAACTTTCATTGGATTTGGTATACAACAAGACTGTATGTAAGGTCCAGCCTTTTTTTCCAAAAAAATCTTGTTTTGTCTCACGTGAGGTTTTGGGTAGTATTTTCATTTTATAGTCTACTACTAATACTGCCCCATCTTCATCCAGATCTAAAAGTGAAGCATTAAATTGTGCATTCAAATAGACTTTCCTGGTCTGGTGTGCAATATAATAAAGCAAGCGATCTTGATATTCTTGGATTTCATCATAATAAGTATTCAGATTTGTTTTTAAATCTTCAAAAAGCTTGAATACTTCTTGACATTTATTGCAGGTATGGGTATGAGGAACATTACACTCACCAAAGGCATATAATAGGCAATGATTTATGCACAAGTCATGGGAAGTTATTCCATGATCTGTAACCACTAAATGTTCTTCATATTGTTTTTTTAAGTATCGTTGTAATGATTGGCAACGTAAGTGGAAGGCATTCTTTAATTTAATTGAAATATTATTTAGTGGATTATTATATATCACATTTCATATATTTTAATTAATACCTGTAATTCCATATTATTTATTTTTTCTTTTATCAGGTTCATAATGTTTTCAAATGTTTCATATCCATATGAGCTACATATGGAACACAAGCCCCCAAGATCTTCACGATAAACATATTGATTACCCATTAGCTTGGTGTAGAAAGTTGTTCTTTTAATGCCATTGGGAAAACTATATTTAAATTTTTCCCATAATGCCCTTTTTGTATTTTTTAGGTAAACTACTGGTTCTCCTGTTTTGGCATCAGTTTTATAAGAGCTCATTATAACATGGGCTTTATCTTGAAAAAAAGAATTGAATTGATTTTCTTGTTCATAAGTAATTTTTTTGATTTTTCTAATAGGTCTTTCAGTTACTGCACAGCCAGGACCATTAATTCGTGCATATTTTTTTGCTTCATTAATTGTATTAGAAGCCACCTATTATAATTATAAAAATAAATTTTAATTGATGATTGATTTTTATATCCTAATACTTACTTTCAATTTCTCTGTCAAAATTTTATATGGAAATTTTTCTGCTATTATAGATAGAATTCTTCTTTTTCCATTATATCCCTTTGCATTAGCTTGCAATGATTGTTGAAAACTATCCCAAAAAACATCACCATCACTACAATACTGTTTAGGAATTGGTTTCAAAAATGCTGAATCATATAAAAACTGTAAATTATTGCAATCAGCTTCTGGATTGCTGGATTTTGTCCAAAATTCATGCTACCAGCATAAATAATAGTGAGTAATAGAAATTTATTTCAAGCATGAAAAATACATTGTTTATATATGACTTACTGGTGATGCACCTTTATTAAAAGGTGTTATATTTGTACATCCAGCATGAGTCAACATTGTCCTCCAAGCTCGCATTTCTCTTTCATTAAATGAATGAGTTGATGGATATATTGCTTTTAAAGCAGCAGTAATTTCAATTATGGTCTTCGTTTCATGGTACCATTTAGTAAAAAATTCATTCCATGGTGTTGAAGCTAATGTGAATCGTCGTAAATGATATTCCCATAGAGGTTTCATTTTTTCTTCTATAATCCATTCCTCAGGCAGACATTTAGGTACACGAAATTTTTGAATATAAGATTGAACTTGAGGGCTTGTTATACCAAATAAATCTATTCCTTTATGCTGTGAAAGTATGCCAACTTTCTCCCATACATTATTAGGACTATTACCAATATATGTGAACACCAAATTATAATTTTGATACATTTTTACACTGGAGTTCTTCTCATTAATTTCTTGAACAAATAAAGTTTTTATTTTTTTGGCTCCAATCAAATAAACAAAAGATGATTTGAAACCTGGACCTGTATTATCTAGATGATCCTTTGTAAATGCACCTATTCCATATACAAATAATTTTATGTTTGAAAACATACAATTAAATGGATAGAAAGTTATGTCTGCAAGAATTTGTTCATTAATTTTTGATTTATTATGTCCCATTATAAGAGGACCAGAAAATTTTGATTTACTGCTAAAAAGTTCCTGATAAGTGTTAGTTATAGCAGCTGAAGAATTACTAAAAACTTCACTTTTTTTACCATTAACTTCACATATATATCCAGGTTGGTATAATGAGCCTTCACAGCCTTGAACTACAGTAATAAAAAATCGTGTCTCATTAAGAATAACCATTGTTTCCATGCCAATACGAATAGGATATAAAATAGAAATATTGTCAATATCATTTGAATTATTGCTTTGTCTAGTTTCCCACCAATTTTGAGAAAAGTCACCAAAATGTAAATTCTCTTTTAAAGAGCCAACTGAAATTAGAGAAACAGGATAATCTTTACTTCTACTCATTATTTTAAATTTTTTTACTTAATATATGAAAAAATGTTATTAAGAAAAGTGAGATTCTCAAATTTTTCAAAAATACTAATATTTATTATCACCAGAAAATTTAATGATGATCGGCAAATTTCACTACTTGAGTCTCGTATTACGAATTAATATTAACATTGTAATTGGTATTACCAATAATTTCAGGGATCAAAACTTAGTCATTTGTAATAATGCGATAGGACCTCGGACAATTATATTTGAACTGGTATGTAAGAAAACATAAAAATACTCTGAATATATTACTAAAAATGGCTAGTGAGTTTCCTTTTTGGGCCATTTTTAAAAAACCCAATTTTTATTATGTAAATGCTTGAAGATCTGACTGGTGTTTTAACGAGATCACCACCCACTTTTCTCAATACCAGTTCAATTATAATTGTCCGAGGTCCTCAAGAAGGTGTCCATGTTATGTTGTTAAACAATAAACAATTCGAAGCCGATATTTCCTACCTTGAATGGAATTGATGGAAAAAAAGGTTCAAAATGCATTCGCGCTTACCACCCATAAAACTCTGTGATCAAAATATGTCCTGCTATAAGCAAACTAAGCTCTTTAGATATACTTTAAACCTTTGTCATTTTACATTTGTGCAACATACCGTAATAAAAATTTATTTCATTCATCCTAAATTCTGAATGAATGTGTAGTACAAAATATTTTTTAATTTTTGGATTGCTTCTTTCTATCGTTACCACTGCCATCAATATGGCCAATATCAATATCTTAACCTCAAATACCGTTGTCACATCACAATCCCCAACATCATCGTCACTGTCATTCTTTTTTATATAGATACTAAATCATTGCTGTCAAAATTTATATTCAATTATTGAATTATTGATGAATTGTTATTATCTGTTGATAAAATAGATTGTTAGCTCGTTTATAATTCCTTGATACTAACTTGATAATCTTTCCTTTTTTCATAATCATATTTACCGAAATATTCATTAATTTCTTTGGAAGTTGGTCTATTAAAGTATCTATAGTACATACAAACATGCTTTCTTGAATTGTTTCTTTCCCCATACGGCAACATTTTTTTGTAATTAGAGGTTGGAACCGGTTAATCAGTTAGCCAGTATTTCATTAGCCAGTTAAAATGTAGATCGCTATTTAACATATAATAATAAATGAAAAAGAATCGGCATGCGTTTTAATAGTAAGAATCCTGCCTGAATCGGATCCCACTTTAATTGTAAATCTTTGCTTCAGTGGGTGAAATGAAGCCACATTCACATTATCGAATAAGTACAAGAAAGAGAATGGAGAGTAAAAGTGGGATACAACTAAATTGATTTACTTATTGTAGTTTATTTAAAGATAACATAACAGTTGATTCATAATGAACAAACATAAAAATTGTTCATTATTTAAAAGAAATCATTAAACAACATATATTTTTTGTAAAATTTTAATAGTATATACTTATGAGACATTATTAAAACCATATAAATTACATTTTAAAAAAGTTTTTTTATATACTTAATCTCTATATCACAACCCGAAAAGATTATTTCGATTGACACACTTGTACCTTATATTAAATGTTTTTTTTTTGTTTATTGTTACGAATTGAATAATAAATATATTTTATAACGAGTAAAAAGAAATGAAAAACTGATGGAATGGGGAAAATAAAAGGAAAATCACGAAAAATGAAAAAATAAAAACAACAAACATGGCGGGAATAGGACAAATTACTACCACTAATCACATTAATAGCACAACAACAACTTTGATAAATCCAATAAAAAGCCATGCACAACTGGTTTATTAAAGGCAAAACAATCGAATAACAATGACAAAATAATCATACATACGGATATGTATGTTTAATAATTTCTGACATTAAAGGAGCGCAACGCATATGCATATTTTTACTTCTTAATAATAAAAATAACACGGAAAAGATTTTATGTATAATGTTATCTAAAATATAAATTCTATAAATAATTCCGAAATGTATTTATAAATAAAAACAATTATTATTATAACCTAAAATGGATATTTTTTAAAAATATATTATATTAATATATTAAGTTCCGATCGAGTTTTTTTTGTTTTTCATAATAAATTTTTAAATTTTGGCGTGTAACACGTTGAATTAAAAATTAATATAAATGCATTCATTATAAAAGCTATTTATGTCGTGTTATTATGAATAACTGATAGTCATCAACCTTTGAAATGTACGGTGAAGTAGAAAATTGAATCATATTTTTCCTTAGTAAGAATCTAATATTGACTATCTCTAATAAAATAAATTAATAATTTGCGGAGGTCTTTTTTGTAGCAATAGTTATAGTAATAGTAAGTATGATTATAATTTGAAGCTTATAAAGAAGTTAAATCCACATAATACATAATTTTGAAATTTTATTTCCACATTATCTTTCCCAAATTTGATAATTTTTCACAAATATTGTCATTTTCTAATAGTAATATTTCTAGATCTTTTACTATAATATTTGATCCAGCTGCACAGTAACCTATCTATATTAATATTGTTTGTGGGGGAATTACTATGTAGATCCTTTCATTCACTGATGGATCACGAATTAATTAATTATTTCTTTTCTGTATTTGTTTATTCTCTAAAGTCAAATATTATGTTTCTAAAAAGAAATTTATTTTCAAATATATTGTGATTTCTTTGAACTTTAAACTATGAATTTATTGGTCAATTGAAATTATATGACTGTATATATGACCACATGACCAACGGTCACGAAAACTTCGGAGAGATTTCAAAGATTTCACACTCTAAATTTTTATCAGAGCTTTTATAAATGATATTTGACATTTACTTCAAATAATGGTTGTTCGCCATAATTATCCTTCTTAATAAATGATCATCGCCGTATCTGCCATAATTAATAATTAAAAAATTCCCAATTCACCGAATTTGGACGTTCCAAATTCTCCCAGTCCTTCATAATTGCCAAAATTATCTCCGTAGTTATTTGACTCTTTAAGTCAAATGGCGTATAAATATATAGTTATTTTATGTTCATTCGTATCGAAAATTCGTAATTATTGCCATAATTACTTTTCCTCAAAAACAATTACGGCAAATAACTATACTTTGAATCAACTATAAAATGGCCAAGCCTTGACAATAATAACAATGTATTTTTCCGCATCCAATATCCAACATACACCAATAAACTTAGTAATTTATTTATATTGTATAACATTACTAACAGCAGCGATGAAATTAATGTTATTCTGATCAATCAATGTAATTTTGATTAGTTCCTTATCTCTGGAAACAAACTCATAATAAATACATGATCATGAACAGACGAATTCCATGCACGATATATGTGCTCACAATGATTTTATCTTTAGATATTTGTACAATAGGTGTCCGGAAAACAAACCTGTAATAAATATTAATTGTAGGGATTAATAATATACGTACAATTTATAATATTTTTTGTACCTAAAATTATGTAAAATACACGCATAATATTTGTTTATGATTAGTAATTTATCAAATGGTAAGTTCAAGCAACAAATAATAATATCGTCGTAATATAATTGCTTATATAAAAAAGATCGATCCTTTTCTCTCAGTAAAAACAAATATTTTTTCAAACCACTTAGTATCTTATTGTTATTATAGACTCATTTTTAATTATTAATAATAATGATAAAAAATAACATTGGTATCTGTAGTAACAGCGAATTTAATAACAACATCGTCACCAACACTAACAACACTAAAAATAAAAAATATAGTAATAATAGAGGCCCAT
Source organism: Entrophospora sp. SA101 (assembly GCA_958430865.1). Classification (NCBI taxonomy): domain Eukaryota; kingdom Fungi; phylum Glomeromycota; class Glomeromycetes; order Entrophosporales; family Entrophosporaceae; genus Entrophospora; species Entrophospora sp. SA101. The sequence continues at coordinate 13,721 of CAUDNR010000674.1, forward strand.
ACGTTTCAAGAGCATGTGAAAATTGTAAAAAATCACATAGGAAATGCTCAGAAGGGAATGGTAGTTGTGACAATTGTTTGCGTAAAAATTGGGAATGTTCTAAAAATATTTTTATTGTTCAATCATATAACGATAATGGCAATAATAATAATGACGACGACGATGTTGAGAAAGGTAAAATTTAAGTTGATATTATTTTTTTTTAAGAAATAATTACGAAAATTTGTTTTTTTCTCTTCAATGAAAAAAATAGGAGAAAATATAATTTGCCGATTTACTTCAACCAGTTATTATCAAACATACAATCAAATTATGAATAATAGCTACTACATTGACAACAACAGTTATGATGACATCGTCGCCACTAACATTAACAGGAGCCATGACAATATGCATTAGTAATATCTATTTTTAACTAGTTAATGGAATTTTTTTTAATTCATAGTGTGTTCAGGATTACGCATTTTTTCAAATTGTGCTTTTATGCTCTCATAGAATGTCTATGGGTTATGCTTAAAATTTTCCAAACTATGCTTTTATGTGCTCATAATTTTTGTGTAAATTAAATTTTATGTATTTTAATCAATAAATAATTTTAAAACTGTACATTTGTAATAATATAATAATTTGAAATTCAACGGGAACAAATGATTTCCTAATAATAATAAATAGAATATTAATCTTTAATGCAGTTACTGAATAGCCTTTTCAAATATAATATTGATATTTAAGATTTAAACATACTAGGTTCATTATTTAAATTAACCTTTAATTATTTGAAAAATTTTGTTTTCGTCATCTTTCAAATTCTATCACAATAATATAAAGGTGATCTTGTCAAGTTTTGATTTAACTAAAGAGCCACCTATAAAAATCTCAAGGAAAAATGCCAATCTCGAATTCTGTTTTAAGTGCTACATTACCCCAAATTCGATTTTCCTTTTTCTCATCTGTTGACCATGTTGTATGTGAAATTGAAATATTATGGAGTGGGGTGAAATTTTGATTGGCTAATTTGAATTTCACGCGAATTCACATAATTTCATTTTCACGTACAACAACCACATTAACAAATTTGGTAATTGATGGCAATAAAATAAATTGAGAATGAAGATGGAATAGTGTAATTTGTACTCTTCCATATTTTTAAAAAACCTATTTTCCGTATTTTTTTTTTATACGTGTTAGTATAAGTATTAATATTAATTATAATTAGTTTTTGTTTTCTCCAGTTATACTAACACGTGATTACATAGAGTCCATCCTATACCCAACTACATAAAAGGTGGTAATTTCAGAACCAAATAAACATATTAAAAAAATATTCAGATGTTTAAGAGCAATTTAGATATGAGCAACTTAATCATTAACTTATTTAATTTATTTGCAAATTACAATCGAGAAGAAATACATTTATAGATGAAAGCTATTCAATTTGTACATGTGCTTGCATAATGACCAACTATACATTTCCCACGTTTATGATCTTTTACATTTGAAGTTTCATCTCTATTGCTCTTATTGTATATTTTTTGTTCGTTGATATGAATTTAATACTTTATATATAGCAAATATTTTATAAATCAGTGAATTATTATAATCAGTTGATCATTTAACACTCACTCACTACCTAGGATATATATTAAACTATTACACAATTCTTGTCTAATGAATGAATATTAAATATTAAATATTAAATTATAATATTAAATTTCTTCGCATGTTCACCAGGCTAATAACACACCACATACCATTCAAATCACTCTACAATCATTACTCATTCGGTCCAGTAATCCTTTACATTATTTAGAGCTATAGAATAATCATCCAAAGTGTAAAAGCTGTATGATGATTAACAAAAAAGAATTCAATAAACAAACAAATAAAATGATTTATTTATTCAAAACTTCTTAAATCACTAACCAGAACCTGAGATTTATATTAGTAGTTGTTAAATGATTTAATCTAAATCTGCTATTTTACTGAATTAGATTGACAGTATATAAAAACTGTTGCCCGATTGGTTTTGGCGGGTATGAGCATTGGTTGTATACCAATGTTTAAATCCCCCAAAAAAGGATTTAGAATAAAATTTTGTATAGAAAAATATGGGCCATACCATACGTTCTGCAAGAGTTGTTTTAATACGCAAGATATAATTGTACAATTAGTTTATTAAGGACTTACTCAAAATTTGTGCATACATGTAGACAACCAAATTTTATTGTACATTCGTTATACCAAAATTACTAATCGTGAAGCAAAATTTTTTAAATCTATTTTAATATATAATTCATTGAATTACGTTCAGCCTTTAAAGATGTAAGTAATTATATAAATAATTTTAGTATTAGTGGGGTGAAATTCTGATTGGCTAATTTGAATTTCACATATGTGAATTGCGAATTCACATAATTTCATTTTCACGTACAACAGGTTCAAAAAAATAAATTATAAAAATTATTTAGATTTTCAAGTCCATGTACTAGAATACCCAATACACATGGTTTTGGTTTTTTTTTGATGGTATAAAACAATTGACTTTAGTTCTTCAACCAATTAAAAATGTCATTGGAATTCTTGAATCTAAAGTGTAACACTTGCTGTCTCCTGCATCTCGTTGAAATGCCATAAGTTGGTACACTTTATTATTTATTCAGTTATTTTGTTTTTCATATTAATATTAAACTGGAATGAAAATTAAGTCAAATAAAATCCCTTATATAAATTAAAATAATAAAAAAAATTTTGTTCTCGGATTTTCTTCCTTAACTATAACTAAGAAACTGAGAAATAAATAAATTCGCCAAAGTAAATAAAAATAAACAATTTTCATTTTAATCGCGTAAATAAAATGTCTAAAATATGACAGGTCAATATCTTCTTGTAACACTTGAGTACTCATAGTCATGAGTGTAGACCTTCTCATAAATGGTACGATCTATGATTACTCACAGTATCTGGAAATAATGGCTGGTACGTAACAAGGCTGTTATAGCAGATAACTGAACCCTCACCATTGTTGGACACATCAAAAATTATGGAAATAAACAGTAGATGTTTCCATATCAATAGAATACGATTACTGGTTTCCAAGATCAGAAATAATATTTGTTGTCAACCTTCATTTGTGGTGCTACCAAGGTTGGGGACGAAAATATTTTGGAGTGTAAAAAGTATTTCGTCAAATGGGGCACATGTGACGAAACGTGACGAAAAGTGACAAAGGGTAAAGTCAAAAGTCAAATTGTGATAAAGATGACGAAAAACAAAGATTTAATTTTAAACATTTTTTTTACATCGTAAATCATGTTTCTTGGTTGAATACTTAATTTTTGTACGCAAAATTTTAGTAGGAATTGCTGCTTCACATCCATTTCTGGTTTCATAACTTTTTTAAAAATTTGTAGAATCATCTGATAATTCTGATTGTTGAAATGATTCTTCATTTACTATTTTAATGGTGTAACCATACATCAAACACAGGACGTCCTGTAGCTAATTCTTGATTATTGCTAAATGAACTTTCAGGTATATTATCTAATTTTAATGTTTGCAAATTCATATTATATGATGATTGTGAATTGGGTGAATTAGAATTTGACATCATGAATTTTATTTACTCCATAATATTTAAAATCTACAAAATAATTGGTTTATTTTATTGTTTGTTGATTTCGTCATTTTCGTCATTTCGTCACCCAACCTTGGGTGTTACCCATTAAGTATAAAAGAGTTTAAAATCACATAAACCCATGTCTATATTATTATATATTTCCTATTAATATCTTTCGGCAATAATAACAGTAATGGTGTATTATGTATTAGTAATCTCCAGAGACAGCTGGAGGGTCGCGATGTGTCACATAAATAATCCGATTTCATTCATGGAAAATATATATAGCTTATTATTATCATTCATTATTACGTGCATACAACCAAGGTGTAACGTGACACTCGTCCGACTATTATATATGTAGTACATTCATACGTGTAACCGAGTATAATTAAATTTATAGTGACCGGTATTTTTTTCTTCTTTCGAACCAAAGTTGGTAGTGACATTCAATAGTGTTTCCCCCGTCTCATCCATATTAATGATTTTTATTAGTGTGACATTGTACTGGAATTCATTGAATTTCATTGGAACCATAAATGAATGAATATAAAATATTTATTCGAATATAGTAATAGTAAATGATTAAGAATTCTATTATAATTATAAAATGGCAAAATCTCGTGTATAAACAAAATACACATGACTACCTCTGTTTTCATTTTTTGATGTGTTTTTCCGCAATTTATTACACCAATAAAATTGATTTATGTTGTGTGACGTTACTGCAGCGATGAAATTTATTCCGATCAAAATAATTGTAAATCTAAATTTTTCAATAAATGTTTTTTATTAGTTCCTTGTCTCCCATCAATTTAATTCAAAAACATCAAATAAGCTCTTAATCGCGAAAAACGCATATCAATTAAATGGGTGAATTAAATGAACTAAACGTGTGATTACGATGATTTTATCTTCACATAAAGTATATTGGAAACAAATATTACGCATTGTAGAAATTAAACAAATAATATTCTACAATTATTTATTTGCAAATTGTATTTATAATACATGCATAATGTTGTTCTTAATAAGTTTTAAACAACCAATAATCAATAATAACAATAGGGTTATATTATAATCGCTTCTTATATAAAGAGATATCTTCTCCTCAGTTAAAAACACATATTTTTTAAGTCATTTAATGGTAATATTATTTATTAGATATATTATTATTATAAACGAATTTTTAATCAATTAATAATAATGGTAAAAAATATCAAAAACACCGTCACCGACACCAATAAGATCAACAAAAACAAAAACAAAAAAGCTAGAGGTCCGTACGTTTCAAGAGCATGCAATAACTGTAAAAAAACACATAGGAAATGTTCAGAAGGAAATGATAGCTGTAAAAATTGTTTGCGTAAAAAATGGGAATGTTCCAAAGATATTTTTATTGATCAATCAAATAACAGTGTCGTCAATAAAGGTAAAATTTAAGTCGATATGTTTTTTGAAAAAACAATTATGAAAATTTATTTTTTTCTTCTCTTCAATGAAAAAGAATAGGCGGAAAAAACTTATTTTAACCAAGTTTCCACTTTCAAATTTTGAATAATGGTGAAGGGGAGGTTACGCGTGTTATATAACGGTTACTGTAGAGTGTTCAAAGCTATGCCTTTTTTTTCTAATTTATGCTTTTATGCTTTTATGCGTTTATATGGTGTCCAGAATTATGTTTTTTTTCAAATTATGCATTTATGCGTTCTTAAAGCGTTTAAGTTATTATTTAAATTTTCCAAATTATGCTTTTATACTCATAATTTTTGGGCAAATTAAATTTTATGTATTTTAATTGATATAAATAATTTTAAAACTGTACGTTTATATAAAATTCAATAATAATAAGTAGAATATTAATCTTTAATACAATTGCCAAATAGCCTTTTCCAAATAATATAGTATTAATATTTAAGATCTAAACATACTAGGTTCATGATTTAAATTAACCTTTTAATTATTTGAAAATATTATTATATAATTTATTTTAAATTTTTTTCTTCGTCATCATTCAAATTCTATTATAATAACACAAAAAATGGTCTTAAAGTTTTAAGAGCGCTATTTTTCTATACACTCCAAATTCGATTTATTTTTTCTATATTGTATAAGAAAAGTAGTCCATTATTTTTTATTATCATAATATAAGCCAATAGAGACGATGTACAGTATATGGGATTTTTGTATATTCACACTATATAAGTGAAGTTTTTTGTCAAACCAAATTCTTTCTTACGGAAAATCAGGATTTTCTTGTAAAAATAATAAACAATGAAAAAAAAAAATGGTAAATAAATTAATAACAAAATAATAATCGGAGGGATCTGGAAAATCTTTTTTTGTACTATTACTACATAGTGCGGATCTCGGATTAAAGATGAATTTTGTAAATAAGAAAAAACAATAGAACCGATCAAGTAATAATAATAAAATTAAAGATCTGCACAAGCCGGTTCGCAAGGAGCATTAAATAAAATGATTAAAGTTCATGATTAACTTAAAGTGTTATGATTGCTCAAATTCTTATGAAATGATTTTCGCAAAAGTATTAATTCGGGCAATTTTAATAAAAAAAAAACTGTATTACAAATATATGAACTGTTAAATTTGTCACTTTTTTCCTATTTAACGAGCGGTCCCAAATCGTGGTTGTAAAATTATACATTTAAATATATAAAATAATTAGAATGTTTCCCAAAAAAAGAATCCTTTTTTTACAATATTATTAAATGTGATAAACTTATTTTCTCATTCACATTCATTCTTTTTTAAGAACTACCATGGTAGTTACCGACATTGTTTACATTCAGTAGTAACTGTTGCATATATTAGGCAGAGGAAATCTATTTATAAATTGTTAATATATATTATTTTATGATTTTAATAAGATGAATGACAGGTTAATAGACTATTACAGGTCAAAAAGTAACAAAACAGTTAAACTAAGAATTATTGAGGCGTGTAAAGTTAGTGGAATTTGGGATGTTGCAGACTTTCAAATCAGTTGCAGATACCAACTCTAGAGGCATGGTAACTTTTAAAAACAGAGACGCCCATTTTTCTGGTAACTTTATGATTATAATTTGAAATTATTATTTTTTGTGCGCTTTTATTTTTTCAAAGATCTGCATGAAAAACAAATCGGATTTAAATGTCGTATTTGGGAAATATATTTATAACACGAATTAAGTATTTGTATTCTAACTATTTGTTTATTCTTTAAATCCAATATTATTTTTTAAAAAGAAACCTATTTTTATTTGCGATCTGATATGTAACTTTCGAAACTTTATTATAAATCAAATATAAACGACAAGACCTTACAGCGACAATAATCACATGTATTTTTCGCATACAATATTCGACTTACGCCGATAAACTATAACAGGATACATTTTTGAGTAATTGATTCATATTGTATAACGCTATTAAATGTGGTGATGAAACCAGCAAAAGATATTCCGATCAATCTAGACTTTCCAATAAATGTTTTTTATTAGTTTATTCAAAAAAAACATTAAATAAACTCTTAAACCGCGAATAATATCTAAAAGCCTAGAAATAAACTTATAAAAAACACATATTGACGAAACGGATGAATTATATGCGCCATATATGTGAGTACGATGATTTCATATTTAGACATTTGTATAAGTCTTCGGAAAACTGTAACAAATATTATGCAATTAAGTTTATTTTGTACCTACAATAATGTACGTATAATATTTTGCTCCAGATGTTATATAATTCGCAATCTATAAAGTAGTAAGCTCTAACCAATCAATAATCAACACAATAATACGGTTGTAATATAATTGCTTATTATATAAAAGAGATCAATTCTTTTCTCTTTTTCTCTATAAAATCAGATATTTTTTCAAACCATTTAATAGAAATATTGTTATTGGTATCTTATTATTATTATATATAAAAAACGCATTTTTAATTATTTAATAATAATGGTAAAAAATAATATTGGTATTAGTAATAGTAGCAACACCGTCACCAACACCAACAAGATCAATAAAAATAAAAAAACTAGAGGCCAATACGTTTCAAGAGCATGCGACAACTGTAAAAAATCACATAGGAGATGTTCAGAAGGAAATGGAATCTGCAAAAATTGTTTGCATAGAAATTTGAAGTGTTCCAAAGATATTACTATTCTTCAATCAAATAACGATAATGGCAATAATAACGACAATGATTTCAATAAAGGTAAAATTTAAGCTGATGGTTTTTTTTAAAAAATAATTATAAAAATTTATTTTTCACTTCTCTTCAATGAAAAAAAAAATAGGCGAAAATATAATTCATCGGCTTATTTCAACCAATTTTATTCCAGTTCATCAATTTTATGCTATTGACAGTTATTATCAAACATATCATCAAATTATAAATAATAACGACTACTTTGTCAACAACCATTGTGATGATACCAACGACATCGCCACCACTGTCACCGCTACTAATATTACCAGTAGCTTTGGCAAGAAGAATTAGTGATATATAATTTTTAATTAATTCATCTAATTAATGGTTTTTTTTAATTTGTTCATTATATTTATATTTTAATATATTACACTTCAGAATTTTGAAGGAAGGAGATTACGCTGTAGAGTGTTCAGGGTTATACTTTTTTTTCAAGTTATGCATTTATGCATCCATAGAATGTCAAAATTATTCTATGCTTTCGTGCACTCATTGGGTGTCCAGGATTATGCTTATCCAAATTATGCAGAATAAATTAATAATATTATGTATAAATAAATTATTTTAAAAATATGCATTTATATAACAACTAAATAACCCTTCCTAAATATAAAAAAAAACACAATAATGATATTTAATATCTAAACATACTAGGTTCATTATTTAAATTAACCTTTAATTATTTGAAAAATATTTTAAAAAATGTATATAATTTACCTTGAATTTTTGTTTTAGGCATCTTTCAAATTCTATCATCATAGCATAAAAGGTGGTCTTGGCAAGGTTTGTAAATATTTAACTAAATAACCACCTGCAAAACTCTCAAGGCGAGTAGGCAAAGATTACAATCTCGGTTTCTGGTTTTATAGTTTTAAAAACGCTAATTTCCTACAAACATTGTATTGATACATTACTCCAAATTGTATTTTCTTTTTTCTATATTGTACGATAAAAGGAATTCTTTATTTTTTAGTGTCATAATATAATCAATAGGTTATTTTGAAGTTTTACCCAACGAACAAATATACAAACACATCCATACTAAGAATATACACTTGAATGTTTTTAACATTTGCATTCATGAAAACAATAATAGTGTGAAAAACGCTAGTTTTGGCAGATTTAGTATCAATATTAAAGTCCTTACGTTCAAAAATACTCTATGTTATAGATACACCTTTGCTCTTGACAGTAACCCTTAAATTCGTGGCTTCTGCAAGGTATACAAAAGGTAAAGGTGTTAGTAAATAAAAGCAATTACTATCATTTATCAAATCAAATAAACACCCAAGAGAGAAAAGTCGGAGAGAAATTTAATGCCAAGCACAACGTTTTTGTACTTGTCGTTTTCACCAACAATACAGAAACAAACGCTTTAACTTACGAACAAAAGTAAATAGAATGAAGGTGAAATTACGGGATAATGCATATAATATTGTCTGGATTTTTTTAAAAGATTTGTTAGCTTAAATGAGTTTTATGTTTGTTGTCTTCATTTAAAAACAATAATATAAATAATTATCAAATGATAAAATTTTTTATTAATATAGTTAGTACTATGGAAATTTAAGTTGTGGAAAACTTGCCCTATTGTTATTATAAAGAACTTTACACAAATAAATAATTAAATAACAGGAATCATTGATACACATCAAAGTAGCATAATGGACATTCGTTTATCACATAGTGACAAAATTGAATGCAGATCTTTTTTATGCTGTGCAACAGCGTATTTTCAATTGTTTTAAAATAGAAAAGGCTGGTTATAACATGGGTGATTAAAAACTACTTGTAAAACGATGATGTTTTG
>CAUDNR010000675.1:0-11219 GCA_958430865.1 Entrophospora sp. SA101
AGTCAAAACTAGTTTTGATTTTTGACTATTGACTTTTGATTTAGTTTTGACATATAACTTTTAATTTTAGTTTTGACGACCACCAACCCTGGAATTCTGTTGCATTATTGTATCATCAGATGAAGCTGGTCAGATTAGCCTTATGTACACATGAGGAACATGTGAGAATGACTGTAAAGTGTTCAAGCTAGCATGCGTGCCTTCAACATCTGTAAATTTCAGATAATCAAACATTCAGTATTGAAATGTTTCATATTTGAAATGTTTATTTTTCAACAGTGTGCTGCCTTGACATCTTGTGATTATATATTATAATATTAATATTAATATTGATTATGACCAAGCTAAATACTAAACATTTGTTTACCATCTTGATGAGAATCTTATAATTACCCAGCAAGATCTGCTCTGCACTTTGATTCATTTATATAAAATAAAATACATATAAAAAAAAGTTACCTCTGGTTAGTTATTAACACATTTCTTTTTAGAGCCCAATCATGCCAAATAACATCACTTGCATTTTGTCATCTGAAACATAAATTTTTTTCCAAAAAATAAAAAAAAAATAGGGTTCCCTATAGTCAAACCTTGCCACAGCAAATTCATGGTTCCAGCCAAAAAATTCATTATGACAAGAAATTCACTGGCCAAATTGGTGATGATCAGCAAAAAAAATTTTAATAATAATAATAAATAATGATTATACAATATGAATAAATAGATAATACATGTGGAAATTAAAATTACTTATTGAAATAAGATGTAATATTTGGTTGTATTAGTTTTTCATTATTTAATAATTTCACTTTTCTCTTCAATGATTTAAATGCTTTAAATTCTTTATGATCTATTTCTAAATCACCTTGCTGAAGAAAATTAAAAGCTGTCTCAAAGGCAATTACAGCATCTTTTGTTGAAACTTCAGGCATAGTGTTATTTTCAACAACTTCTTCTGGATTGAAGGAGGCAATTATTTCTTCTTCTGTTACCATTTCATTATTTATTTGAAAGTCATCAATGGTGATATATTCTTCCACTTCTAATGGACTGGCAAATGATAATTGATTGATTAAATTATTAACATCATTTTTTTCTCTATTTGAAATCTCTTCAACTATATTTGTTGAATTTCAATTACATTATCAGATATTTCATTTTCCAAAGGGAGAATTCCAGTTTTCCTCCAACGATTGATAATTGTAACTGATGTTACATTATCCCAAGCTTTCTTAACAAAATCTATCACATTCATTATATTAATAGATTTTGATAAAGGTATAGCAGGATTAGGATTTTGTGAAGATGTAGGATTAAGATATGAAATATGTGAGTCATAATTGCTTATTTTTTTTTCAAGTAATAGTTTCATGTAGTGTGCCTGTAATATACAAACATTAGTATAACATAAAATAAATAATTAGCTTAGATTAAATAATTGAATGAGCTAATCTTGAAGCTGTGAATTATTCCTGCATCACATGGTTGCAGGTGTGCAGTTACATTTGGTGAAAAATGATGAACCCTTATGTTTGTTAATTGTAAGTCTTCAGTCAAACTATGTGTTGGTGCATTGTCAACAAGCAATATTATGTTCCTTTGTTTAGTTCTCATTCTTATATCTAAATTTTAAGATACTCGTTCTAGATTGATATTTGCATCCAAGCCTTATTATTCCAATAGTAATCTACTGGTAATGTTTTTAATCAATTCCTCTTAAAGGCCATGGAGTTTGATATTTATGTATGAACAAAAGTGGTAATTTCTCTGTTCCAGTTACATTGCATGTAAGTAGAATTGTTACCCTATCTTTGTCTTGTTTTGTTCCTAAAAGTGGAGCAGTTGACAATCCATGTGTTGGTTCCATTTTCCAAAAAAGATCAGTTTCATCACAATTGAAAATATCATTCAGTTGATATTCTTTAAGAATGTTTTGCAAGTCTCTTCTCATTTCTGGAAGTTGTTCAAGAGGTGCACTTTGTGCTTCACCATGTTTAGAATATTCACAGATTGAATATCTTTCTTTGAAATTAGTTAACCAACCAGAAGAACCACTAAAATCTTGGTTATTTAATAACTGCAAATTTCATGCCCTTTTGTTTAATAATAGAATCTGTAATAGTTAAATTGCATCCAAGAGCCTTTTCGATCCATAAAATTAAAGCTTCTTCAATGTTAGTAAATGGAGTAATATGTGGTCTTTTTAAATTTGCTTGATAGGAATTTGGATTGATTTTTCAGACTCCTTTAATATATTACTAACTTGGCCTGCACTGATTCCAAACTGGTTTGCTAAATCAAGATTTTTTGGTTCAGGTTTGCTTTTTTTCAATATACATAATTCACGTTTTTGTACTGCAGTAATATATACACATTTTTTGGAGGAAGATGATTGTTCAGTCATTTTTAAATAATTTTTAAATGTATAATTTTTTTGGTTATATAGGATTTTTTATAAACGGAATTTCAACTTAATTTATACATTTTGAAAATTTTGAAGGAAATTGATAAATAATCTATCAATTGTTTGTTTATTAATTTATTTTAGAAACTTGGGAAAGGTAACTTGTAAAATTTTGTTACTCGCAAATCTTTGGATAATCAATCAATTATTTTGGAATTAAATCTATCTATTGTTTGTTTTATTGTTTTATTTTAGAAAAAAAAATCCTTACATTTATTTGTCAATTTTGGTAATTTGGATAATTTCATTAAAATTTATATGTCATGTGAATTCGCTGTGATGTGTGATGAGATTAGTAGCAATATAGAAAGACCCCCACCAAAAATTCGTTAACGTTGTGGAACGAATTTATTAATAAAATTTGTTATGACAAATATTTTTAATTAATAAAAAAAGGGGCTGCTGATATTTAAATTCATTGTAATAAGAAATTTGCTGTGATGAGGTTCGTTGTGACGAGGTTTGACTGTACATAAATAATTAGTGTATGTGCTGTTGATCAATCAACAATCTTCTTTTTTAAAATTTTTTTTAAAAATGTCATATTGCCCAAATAGAAGAAGACAAGAAGATAGCCAAGGTGTCACCCTAGTTTTTTTGAAAAATTGGCATCATGGCTTTATTTCAATTTAGCAAGAAAACAGTAAGTAGTAAATCATTACAACATTCGAATTTCGATCCTCAAAATTCATATTAATATGTAAAGAATACTTTCATGAATAAAATCAGCCAATTATTGACCATTGACTGGAGATCATTAAACACTGTAGATGATCAACTCATCATTTCGGCAAATTACTATCTTGAAAGGATTTCCAGTAATCATCAAACAATGTTCTTTTCTGTCATTATTTTTTTCTTATTTTCAGACTTAATGTTTATATTATTATATATTCTCCCTATTATAGGATAACAATGGTAATGATGGTAATGATGGTGGTGATGGTGATGGTGATCACGTAAGTATAAAGAACTTTTCTGTTTAGTGGTTTGTCAGAAATTTAACCTTTGAACCTACCTTACATTATCATACCTTCTTTTATTCCAGGATGTTGATGATGATAATAATAATGGCAATAATAATGTAAGTTTAAGGAGCTTTCATGTTTAGTAATTGTTCATTTTCATTTCAGAAATTCAACCTTCTAACCTTTATTTTATTATGGTTACAGAATAATGATAACAACAACAACAACAATAATGGTGATGATAATATAAGTTAAAAGAACATCTCTGTTTAGCGATTGTTTATGTCCATTTCAGAAATTCAACCTTCATTTTATCACTTCTTTCTATTAATGAATCATGATGATAACAATGATAATGATAATGTAAGTTAAAAGAACTTCTCTGTTTGGTAATTTGTTCATTTCAGAAATTTAATCTTTGTACTATTACATCTTTCTATTAAAGAATCTTGATAATGGTAATAATGATAATAATGATAATAACAATAATAATGGTGATGATAATGTAAGTCAAAAGAGCTTTGCTGTTTAGTAATTTATTCATTTTCATTTCAGAAATTTAATCTTCTAAACTTTATATTATTATACCTTCTTCCTATTAAAGAACAATGATAACAACAATAATAATAATTTGTATTCCATTTCAGAAATTCACCTTAATATTATTGTATCTTCCTATTACAGGATGTTGATAATAATGATAATAATGAAGGTGAAATTGGGGCTGGTGATGAAATTAATTAACATCAATTAGTTATTTAAAACCTATTTTTATTTTTACTAATAGTGTTTTTATTATTATTATTATTATTATCATTAAAAATTAGGTAATAGCAAAAGAAAAAGGGCTGAAGAAACTGGGTATAATCTTCGCCCTAGAGGCCCAGAAAAAATTATAAGGACAGACCTTTGAGGCGTCCACAAAAAAAGAAGAGGAGTTGTTATGTGGTAGGTATAAATTGGAGTGTTAATAATAATATCAGTTTACTTGATCTTTTTTTACTTGTATTTATAGGAACCATTGCCACAATTAACACAATCACCACAATCACCATTGTCAAATACATCATCATCAGATGAGGTATATTATATATTATTAATATTAAAAATACAATTAATTATTCTTTTTAAGATAAATACCAATTTTTTTTATTTTTATATAGGAATGCACAAGGTGTAGCATTCATTGTCCAAGTTGAAAAATAATAAAAAAAGGTAACTGTGATGTAAATCTACAAAATTACTATATATTATTATAACAGCAATCAATTTAATTTAACTAATCTAACATTCAATTAATCCAACTTGCAATATCTTTTATTATACCTTTATCAAAATAAAAAAAAAGTAAACTTTATAAATTATTATTATATAAAAATTGATAAACACTTCAATAATGTGATAATCAATATTTAACATTTGCCACATGTATTCTGCTACTTTTTTTGTCAATGTATTTGTTTCCATCACCAATTGCATAACAATCACAGGACATTTTGTTTCAACTAAAAACAATTTCTATCTCATGCTACCAAATGTTTTTTAAAATAACTTGTCATTTTCATAAAAAATTTGAACTTCATTAAAACAAAGTAAAACTAAATTTGTTAAGGCTTTCTTAATAAATTTCATATCAATAAAAATCAAATGCTGCTATTGAGAAATAATTTTCCAATTTTTTTGTAACACATTAATATATGATGTATAAAAAAAATGTGTAATATCAATGTTCACTTTGTCTGGTTTTGTTGCAGTATGCCCCACATGATTATTATAAAGAACAGTTGGTTGACATTTGTGGTTAGCATTAATTTGATGTTAAGGATGATTAGTGATAGTGTTCCCATTCAAATATCAGAAATCAAAGTGATATTCAAATATTCACATTAATATTAATTAGCATATTCAAAATGCACAAACATGATAGCTTGATTGACATAGCAGTGCAATCCTGGATTCCATGCAATTGTTTTATTGTATATTTTAAATATAATTAATCATATGTCTTTAATAAAACAAACATGACTTAGCTATTTAATCATTTCCTTGTATGTAAATGCCTCCATCCATCAAATACTCATGATGGTCATGATTATTATTCAATACATTTGATGTTATCATTGACATAACAAAAAATTGCATCACCCAGGTAATAAATAATATCAAGGACATGCATAAATGAAACTATTAATAATGTGTGTCTACTCAGATCTCTGGTGTTCACAAGAATAAATAAATAAATAGGGAGGATCAAAAAAATATATTTTCCCTTCCCATTGTATGGTTTCTTATGAATAATAAATCTGATGATAATAATATGGGTATCAGATTTAATTAAAATTTCCTATCACAACATGTGGTTGGGTGCTTTCACACTCCTCATAACTTTGGATTTTTTTTTCCATAGGTGAGGGATTCCCTACTTGTTGGAAGGCTTTGGACAAAACTTTTCTTATCTTCCCCTCAGACCAGGCAGGCTGTTTTCATATGAGCATTGATTGTTGACAAGAGTTGGCACCTGCGTGATGTACACCTCTAGAATAAAGTTGGTATCTGCAACTTGGGAGGTTGCAACCTGGGTTGTTGTTTTGAATTTTCCCTGAATTCCGAGTTTTGAATCCTGGGTTGCTATCTTGTTGATGGCACATCTACTCACCAATAACCCTACCCCCATTTAAAAATATCAAATTCAGTTGGTCAAACAAAAATTAAAGAAACAGAACATTTATGAAAATGATTAATTTATGCATAACATACCAAACAAAACCTGAACCATTTTATTTTACAGCTTTCTCCTTGATGCCAATAATCATGGTGACTATCATAACTGCCGCCTTTATACTTGTGAGATACACGTTCTCATTGAGCTACACTCCTTTTAACCTAGGGTGGGTTATATGAGCAAAAGCCTCCCATTTAAATAACAAATTAGTTGGTCAAATAAAAATTAAAGAAACAGAACATTTATGGGAATGATTATTTTATACAAAACATACCAACAAAAACTGATCCATTTTATTTTACTAACATCAGAGCCCAAATGCAATTTCAGGGTCACCAACTTACTTTGAATTGCAACCTCTTGTGCTTGAAACGAGTTGCAGATTCTTGTTGCTTTGATGGATCTGGATGTTTATGCACACCTAATATCACAACTCTTCTGGTCATAGAGCCATCCTTAGAGGTAGGATCGTTGCAAGCAACTTGTCAGCTTCTTCTGGTCTGGTGCTGTGAAGGAAGATTAATGAAAAGTGTCATTGATGGCTGATGCAGCTTCGGTAAACTCCAGGGCCATGCGCCAACCCCCTAGAATTCTGTTGCATCATTGTATCATCGGACGAAGCTGGTCATATTAGCCTTATGTACACAAGAGGAACATGCAAGAATGATTGTAAAGTGTTCAGGATAGCGTGCGTGCCTTCAACGTCTGTAAATTTCCAATAATCAAACGTTCAGTATCGAAATGTTTCATATTTGAAATGTTTCTTTTTCAACGGTGTGCTGCCTTGACATCTTGTGATTATATATTATAATAATATTGATTACGACAAGCCAAATACCAAACATTTGTTTACCATCTTGATGAGAATCTTATAATTACCCAGCAAGATCTGTTCCGCATTTTGATTTCAATAATATTCATTTATATAAAATAAAATACATACAAATTAAAAAAAAGGGACCTCTGGATAGTTATTAACACGTTTCTTTTTAGAGCCCAATCATGCCAAATAACATCACTCGCATTTTGTCATCTGAAAAATAAATTTTTTTCCAAAAAAAAAAAAAAAAAAAAAAAAATAGGGTTTCCATACATAAATAATTAGTGTCGATCGATCAAAAATCTTCTTTTTTAAAAATGTCATATCGTCCAAATAGAAGACAAGAAGATAGCCGAGGCGCTCGTGGGTAAGTGTAGTTTATCGTAAGAATGGTGGTGGTAGTTATCGCCGCCACTCGTCACTCTAGTTTTTTTGAAAAATTGGCATCATGGCACAAAAAGTTCAGCAACCAAGTGACTTATACTATAGTTAACCATTATAATATATATTGCTTCTTAATTTATTTCAATTTAGCGAGAAAACAGTAAGTAGTAAATCATTACAACGTTCGAATTTCAATCCTCAAAATTCATATTAATATTATTATATTGTAAAGAATACTTTCATAAATAAAATTGGCCAATTATCGACCATTGATCGGAGAACATTAAACACTGTAGATGAACAACTCATTATTTCAGCAAGTTACTATCTTGAAAGGATATTAAAAACCATATTAATAATAGTAGTAGCAGAAGTAATGGAAAATTTTTTTTTCTTAGTCAATTAATAATAATTAATATAGTGATTGGTTTTTCCTTAGTAGTAGTGATGTTTGCCGATAGAAAAATCTTAGCCGACTAAGAACTTATAAATCCCAGTTGATGAAAAACCGTTTCAGATGGCACCAAGCTTGTCAATATTATCATTACTACTACTATCGTTATTATTATTACTATTGTTTACTATTGTTATTATAATATCTTGCATTTAATGGTTCAAGTTATTTGTTTTATTCGTAATGAATTTGAGTATTCGAATTACATTGAGGTTTATTTAAATAAACCAAATAATTTGAATAAAATTGAGGTATATTACGAATAAATGAACAATAAGTCGAATGAACCAAATAAATTCGAAATAATAAAGTAAAGATTGATGTTTTGGTATTCATAGTTTGTAGTTAGGAACAAGATCGATTTTTAACCAGTGGATAATAATAATGATAATTTATTATTCAGTTGCAAGATAATACCTTATATTAATATATAGCCAGAAATTTTCTACGCTAGTAAAATGTTTTCAGATGATGACATTGTTATGAACTCCAATGTAAGTTCTCCTATATTTATTTAACAATATAATATTTTAATAAAATTCAGGAGATCTTTGATTTATAGCTTGTTTTGATGTTTCGCCTTTGCAGGCAGCAGCATAATGTAAAAGCCAGCATTCAATAAGTTCTATTTTTGAGATTGACTCTTGAGATATTTCACCATTATTAGCCGAATCCGCATGAAAAATCCTTGCAAGATGGTAATTTATTTTTTTCTTATTTCCAACCTTTTATTTATAATAAAACATTGTCATTTAAATATACATATGCAGTTTGTAAGCAACAAGAAATATAATTTCGCTAAAGGACTTACAATGTTTGAATCAATATATTCCAAGGTGATTCAGGTTGGAATAGAAATTTGCGGATTCAGATGTTGAAAATGATTTAATTATTCAGTCTTTTTGATCACTAAATGGGTTTTTGAAGTTACAACAATGCCAAGTAACACTTATAGCAGATTATTACCTACTTTTAGCTGATTGATCCTTTTCAAAAAAAGTTAAGCTGATCATCATTATGATGCAAAGAAAAATTCAGGGTGGGTGGTGGCTCTAAAAATTTTGAAGATGCATTCGGGTTCTTCCTCTTTTTTCAAAAGACCTGTTAAAATCTTTCCTATGTGAAGATTTCATCTTGAAAAGGCTATAGCAGAGTTTGGCATGAGCATGGAAAGGATTATTAAAGCCGATACTGAGCCCAATATCTTAGGTTTAATATTATTACTTTATTTTTTGGGAATGATTTTTAAGGAACTCTACAACTTGTAGTTGTATACAATCGGGAACTCTGCACACACGCACAAAAAAAAAAGGGGAACCAAGTAGAGATTTGATCACTAAAAATTTTTCCACTACTACACTTAGATGACAAGGTAATGGACATGAAAAAGAGGCTCAGATTAAAATTCAACAAAAACATCAAGGGGTTATTTTCCAACTCATTCATCTTTTACTTTTTTTAAACCCAATCGCTCAGCAATGTCCCTAGACATAAGTAAAGTATTAGAGCCAGGATCGACC
Organism: Entrophospora sp. SA101; assembly: GCA_958430865.1. Lineage (NCBI taxonomy): Eukaryota > Fungi > Glomeromycota > Glomeromycetes > Entrophosporales > Entrophosporaceae > Entrophospora > Entrophospora sp. SA101. Next base: position 9,333 of record CAUDNR010000675.1, read on the forward strand.
ATAATTGCCAAAAGTACTAGACGTTTGATTTTACCCCGAACAGTTGGAACATCTATCGCATCTTTATCCCAAACAAAGTTAATTTCCATATCTTCGATAACTTCTTCATCCTCAGTATCTTCAATTTGTTGAGAAGAAGTATCATTTGTGGTACTAGATTTCTGAAAATTTCGTAAGATTTTACGTATAGTCTCCTCAAATAAAGCGGAATTTTCAAGCTCACTTTGAATGATTTCACACATCCGTCTCTCTAGTAAAGTTGAAGTTGGATTCCCTTATCCTCTGTAGAATATATATCTTTCTTTTCTTTGGATCATTTCGAAATTTGCTTTTGCGAGGATGTCATATTGAGTACTTGTTTAGGTGCTCTATTTTTTTTTTTATTCTGTCTACATCAACATTGGAATCTCCATCAGATATATTATCCTCTTCTTGATCGGAAATAACAGATTCATCGGCGGGGAGTTCTTCTGTATCAGATTGGCTTTGTTGAAATCCATCAGCAAAATTCACATAACCAGTTTTTTTCTTAGAATTAGCAACCATATTCCTAATTACAAGACAACTGTGATAAGTATGGCCCAGCTTTTTACAAATTTTGCATTTACGTTGGGTTGGTCTAGCAGTAATCTTAGATAAATTGGTTGCATTTATTGTTGGCTCTGGTATATTAGATAATTTTTTAATCTGATTGACTTTATTGATAATTGCATAATCGATTTCCATCGGTTCTAGTACTCTGTTATCTTCGGTTTCGAGACCCATTTCCACATAATTCCTTAACTCTTCATAATACTTGGCCTTCTCAGTTTTAGGACGAAAATTTCGTTGATAATCATATACTGGAGGCGTTTTTTGAACGAATTGCGAGGGTGGTTGAACAATTTGTTGAGATGGTTGGAATACAGGTTGTTGTACAATTTGCTGAGGTGGTTGAACGATTTGTTGAGATGGTTGGAATACAGGTTGTTGTACAATTTGCTGAGGCGGTTGGAATGCGGGTTGTTGTACGATTTGTTGGGGTATCTGAGACATCATCCCATTCATATTATTCGCACTTCCATAATTAAACGAAGAAGGCCTACGTTTAAGCCACAAATTTTTGAGATGAGTAAAGAATGCATTAATTTCCGTGGGATTTGCACGTTCCATCCTGGTGAAAAGTTCATTTGGTAAATGATCCATAATAAATGACAAGGCATTAGCATCGTTATTAGCAACTCCTAATAATAAGGGACGTATCCTAGTCTCATATGTATCTGGTGTATCATTAGGTAAAAATTTTTCGTAAGCTAGCCTCTGGAGAGCAACTTGTTGTGTCCCAACTGTTTCTATCTGATATTTATGACATAGCCATTCGTATAAGCGAGCTGGAGTATCAATATTATTTCCAGCATGTTGATTGGGTACATCTGCATATTTTTTACCCAGTTTGCTCTTCAAGATCGCAACTTTATGAGCATCATCAATTTGTGTTACCGCGGGGTATGATAATATGGCATTAATTCCATTATACCATTCGTCAGGTTGAACCCGTCCATTATAAAATTCAACATTTGCAAGTAAAGGTGCAATTCCAGTCAAGTCACCTATAGGTGTCGCCATATTTGGTGGATTATTCTGAAGCGCTAAAATTTGTTGATTTAAATTTATAATTATTTGCCTCGAACCTTTTTCCTTATTTTCCCATTTTTTGTGTTTCGCCTTTTGCTTGATATGTTTACCTTTTCTCTTTGCATGCTTTCTACGCCAATTTTGTAATTCAGCTTGACATGTTTGCAATTGTCCCGTCTGGAAATTGTGGGCCTGGTTAAGAAGATCGAAATTATTATTTGCAGTATCCAACCGAGCCTGTAATTGTATAATAATTTGTGCATCTCCCTGAAT
>CAUDNR010000676.1:1067-22008 GCA_958430865.1 Entrophospora sp. SA101
TAAATCAGGCAAGTTTGTGTATGAAAGCGTGATTTTTTTCTTCATTTTTTCATATAAAATTCCGTGTTGATCAAAAAATTTTTATTAGTGAGTGACACTTGACCCCCTGTAGATCCGCAATGTCCTGCGACTGTTATCATATCATTGCCGAAGGCAGTCACGACTATGTTAATCTCTTTTTCTAGCAGGTTCCAGGTCAAGCAAATGAAACAATATAAAATAAGCTGAGTTCGGTTTATAAGGCAGGTTAGAAATACTTTTTGATAAATTATCTTCGTTGAAGTTTACAATGGGTGGATTTATCAATGTTTCAGTTGGTAAATAAATCCTCTTATTGGCTTCGTTAATAAAATCACGATTAGATAATATATAAACATTGATACTTTTTTATGTAGTTTCACCAAAAACTTGGTCAGATGTAAAATACATCAGCCTTTATGACAGGGACAAAAACAATTCTCATGAAGATACGCAAAGACTCGCTAGGACACATTCCTTGTAAGTTGCATGATTTCGTTTTTATTACATAACTTTATCTATGTTTCATTTCCACCATTCTGTATAATTATAGCGAAATTACGCAAAAAAAAAAGGGGTTATACTTCGATGTAGATGGCCAAACATTCGATCTTGATGATATTATTGAAAATACGGGACAGCAAGAAGTGAAAAAAGGAGAGTTCCTCTTAAGATTGGAATACGTCGATTCTTCACCAGGACCTTACTTTGCTAGTGCTTATTAATTCAGAAACTCGCCATTAAATTGTCCACAATAGCAGGATATGATTTTTTTTATTTTTATGTTGTTATTTCGGTAACATTTTTTATATATCAATAAAGTAAGGTTCTATGTAACCATTTGTCTCGATCGAATTATGTGGATGTCCATGCTTTATTTTCATCAAAATCACGTGCGTTCCAATTTGGAACGGAGATCACTTTGCTAGAAAAAAAAATTGAATGTGTCTAATACTTTGATATAATACGTCATTATACATAGGATATTAATATGTCTCGCAAATCTAGAAATAACAGACGTAAGACTCAAGGTAGATTCACTGACAATCCTAAGCAGTATATGCAATTCCAAAACCGGGATAAGTACATACATAGAATTGACGAAAATTTTATAACTATCATAAATAGGAATACGCAAGATACGAAAGCGGTATTTAATTATGTAGAACTATGCAGATATTTAGAGGTAAATAATCTCGATTCGGATATTCTCAGCATGTAGTGGAAAATTATCAGATATGTGTAATAATTAATTAGCTTATTTTTTTCAGATATTTACATGTATAGCTTTATTAACTAAAAATCGAAGAAATATAAGAGAAATAAAAATAAAATCAAAACTTATGGGGTAGATACCGTCGTTCTTGTATCATCAGAATCATTCTCGTCTATATTACCTTTATCCAATAACATTTTACGCATAACACATATTATTCTAGTTCTGAATGATAATAATACATGAATTAACTGGTATACATTTTCAGCATCCGCATTTGATAAACTTAACGGAATAGGTGCGCATTCAAGAAGGCAGGATTTATATATACCATACTCCTTATTCATACACCGAAATTCTAGCACAGTACCGGTAACATTAATTGTGAATATTGTTAATATATTTCTTATCGCTATCCCTTTGATTTTATTCTGTTTTTTGGCACTTGTGATATAATCAATGGAATCCTTTGAAAGTCGGTTTAATTTTTTATGATCCCTCCATTGTTTTTCAGTGGTAGAATCTGGTCGCCCTGTTTCAAGATATCCAATCTCTATATTATTACCCTTTATTCCAACAATTACTGAAAAATCAGGTCGTCGTGCAGATCTAGAAGAGCCTTTTCGTTTAGCACTTGCGCTACTCGCCTTATCTCTCCCCTACAAAATAAATATATATAACAACGTTACATTGGATATTTTTCAAGGCTGACATTACATTAGACAGGAAACACAAAGTTTACTCACCATTCTGCCCATATATCACAATTAACAGGTAAATCACTCATTGCAATATTTAACAATGGTGACAAAACCTCACAGACATAAGTGCCCTCGTTTATTGTGATTTTTTTAGTGGTTGCAAAGGATCTCCAGTTTGGTGAAGCCCAAATTCGTCCCAGTACATCTAACATCCTATCCGCAATTTCTTGTGATATTTCAGGGTGATCTAAATATTCACCAAACCAGGAATCTCCAAAATTTTCAATCTTTTTTTCACTTTCCTTCTTTTTTTCTTTGCGGATAAATTTTTCACAGCTACTCACTATTGCCTCATTCCTCAGAGGTATTAAAAATTTCCTACTCCATGACTTAAAAGTATTGCGAGATTCCTCAGATATATCAATGATAGGAGATAAGCTCTCATCTAGTATCCCAGAACAAAGAGGGTGATCATATCCTAATTCTTCTACCTGTATCGTTTGCAACCTATTATCTATCTCTTGCCACATGGTCTTTTCTTTTCCAATACTCTTCGAGGCAAGCTAAATTCTGAATTAGTATATAACTATAAATGGATTTCAAATAATGCCATAATTCCTATTAGAAATTAACCTTATGTACATCTCGCTTTAAAGCATTGAAGTTCTCAATTGCATCTGCCACCCATGAGGGTTCCACTTTCTACATTTATGTGATTTAATCATTACTAAGATTTCAGAATATTCGGAAAAGAGATAGAGTAATTACTTACAAAAACATTCATCTGTATCAGAGAGCTAATATAGGTAAAAGCCTCCGATATCTATAAATTAATAAATCTATTAGTTATGTACAAGAATAAAAAATAAATTCGTATTATTTGCGCAGATCAGCAGGTTTTTGTTTTTCACTATCATGTCAATATTATTTGGCCAAAAAGTTGTAAATAATGAAACCCCTGAGTTTCCACTCATAATGTTTGTTGTGTATAAACAGCTACTGTTGACGAGCCCATCGCAATAAATATCATTACTATGGAGGCGCAACTACTTCACTGTTATACACCACTACTCGCTTCAACTGCTGGGGTCATAAGAAAACCATAGAATAATCATATCTGCTTAAAATAAGTATATTTTTTAAGAGAACTTACGCGAGTTTTCAAGGCATCTCCAGTTCCAAAGTCATTAAGAATTCTTAATCTCTCGTCATCGTCAATAGACACAATATTCAACGCATTTTCAAGTACCTCCATGAAATTTTTTATCTCATCTTCTCTTTCATATGTCCACACACCCGCTTCTATGCGTTTATATAAAGCTGTAGCGATATTAATATCCGAGATAGGCGTATATGAAACGAAAAAAGCTTCCATTTTTTTATTGAAATCAGTATATGGTCAAAGTAAGAGTGTAAAAAAATCACTATAAAAGCAATAAATATTCATAACTCGATATACTGTCCTTTTAAAACGTTTTCGCTCATCTCTTTTGGATCTATAGAATGAATATATGTAGAGAAATGAAGCAATGTGAATGTATTTACGCCAAGAATTATCTTACAAAGAAAAGTATGTACATGAGGTAATTAATCGAATTTGGTTAATCGCACAAATAAATCATGCATGCACTGTTATTATGGTCAGGTGGTCGTACGCATTAAAATTCTAAAAATAATTTTCGTTACACAGCCCCATTATAGATCTATATATCTGATCGATAATGTGATAAACTCATTTATTATTTCGAAAAGAGCGAAGCTCATAGAAATGGCACTTCGTACCTAAATATATGTGTTACAAGATACAAATATCAACTGATTTGTGATACTTATCTGTAGAGACCTATCTACAATTATGCTTCCACTGCTATGCTTTTATCTGGAAAATTGGATACGGTTTTTTCCCATTCCTTCATAAGGTCATCGAGCCATGCAGTACTTAAACGACTTTCTAGTATACCACGACGCAATAATTCTTCACCGATCAGCCTATCCCGATCAGTTAAAAATTTATGATATTTTCTAGGATCTTCCTTTCTTTCTATTGCACCTTGATAAAAGCGTATATCTCTTTCCAAGTCATCACGGAAGCATCTCATGGCCCACCTATTTTTCTCAGCCTCAGTAACGATCGAAAATTTATCAGGATCCTCTCCATGTTCAATGGCATATTTATAAAGACATTCCATTTTATTTGGATTAGTCTTAGAAATTGGAGAGTTACGGGAATAACAAGGCTCTGCCTCTCGGGTTTTGTTTGATACACTTATCTTCGTTTTGGAATTTATCCAGGGATCGAGCCCAGTTTCTTTCTTATATCTTTTATATAATTTGGAACGAATTTTATCTGTTAAAATACTTGGTAAACCAGTTAATCTGGCATACCAATCCAGATATTCGGAGGTTAATATTTTATCAGAATTTGTCTGTGTATCATTCATATTGCCGTTTTAAATAATTCCAAATCAATTTAATTCACAATAGCCAACAAAAATAAAATATTGAGCGAATTTGTTTCAGTATTATATAGTTCTGCTCTTTATTAGGAGGCAATGAGAAGATGGAGTTTATGCAGTTATTTCAATTTCACGTTGCTCGCATTTAATATAATAGGACCCAGTTTCATATCTGCCTTCTACACCTTCCTCATCCTCATGACTTAATTCGCATAATGGACATAATGTCTCATCAGTAATTCCATAATAATCGGCATTTTCACTACTAAATTCTCGATATAAATTAGGATATTGTTCTAATGTTTTATTACAGAAATAAGTATGATCATGTGCTGGATTAGATGATACACTTAGCTCAGTTTCTGGTAATTTTTCCGGTAAAACATTTTCAGACAATGCACTTATACTTATCTCAGTTTCCAGTAATTTCAAATCTTGATCATTTTCTTTGGATGGTTCAGAGCCAGAAGAATCGGAAACTTGAGGTATATGTGATGTACTAACCTCAGATTTTTTGCCAGAATTTTCATTATCACTTGTTGGATTTGATCCAACGATTTTAGTCACATGATTTTGCAGATCACTTCCTGAACTCGGTTCAGGGATTTTAAATTTTAGAGTGGATGATGTGAAACATCGAATCTTTGATTCTTCTACCTTAATACTATAGTCAAATGGCACGTTGTCTATGATATATTGAATGTCTTTGTTTGTCATTTTTGATATGCTATCAGCAGAAAAGGAATGCATTCGATAAATTTTATCCATACCTATTGCATTGAAAAGTTTATAGAGCTTCTTAGCCTTTTCGATTCTCTTCCATAAAAGCGCATCAGAAGTATTTGCAGGAAGCTGAGCACGAACTTCTTTATTTAAAATTCTACTAACTATATTAGATTCTGGATCAACTTGTTGTTTTTGTGATGCTATTTCATTACGTCTTTGCATAAGAGCTTTTCCAAATAAGCAATAACACAAAATAGCTTCTTGAGTTTTACGATCAGCAAGAATTATAGCATCACAAAGTTTTTCATATAAAAGTGTAAAGTTAGCATTGCTGGGTTGAGATTCTGTTTCATTCAAGGTTGGTGTCACGTCACTATCTACATTACCATTGATAATAGAACTAGTATATTGTAACTGCGAATTAGAACTTTCAGAAATTTCTAACATGAATTTCTGTACTTTGTTTTTATTAGATTGCAAATTATTATCCGAAGATAAGTTTTGAGATCTAGGCTTCTTTTCCTGATTTCTTTCTTTTATTTCGTTGCTAACCTTTTCTTTATGTACTGAGTCCAGGAAATCGTTCATTTCTTTATTTTCTGATGATTTAGTTTCTATGCGAATTGATGATGCAGAGCATTGAGTCTTTGTCTCCTGACATACATCAGAATTTGGTGCATTATCAGATGTATTTTCCATCTGTTCGGGAATATTGTCAGAATTTATTTCAGGAGAAATACTAGTATTGGCCGAAGATTGTTTGATTTCCTTGATATCATCATCTAATTTGGCAATAAGGTTGGTCTTTTCTTTATCTCTCTGCTCTAGATTCGCAAATCTGGCTTCATGTTTTTCCAAAGCTTGCTTTAACTTCGCATTTTCAGCTTTAACTTCGATATTCTCAGCCTCAACCTCAGCAAACTTCTTTCTAAGTTTATCAATATCGGCTACAAGCTTGGAATTCAATTCTCTCAATGAATCGATTGTATATTGAGGGTTTTCCATTTTTATACAAGACACAGATATATTCAAAAGCTTTAATTAATGTACGGAGTGCACTTACTACAGATATGTGAACTTATTATTTTTCGTGAATGAAACAAAAAACATGATATTAATATTAATATCAATATCAATCGGTCAGGACATGTGACCACATGTGATTGGCGCAGTGAAACAATTTTTGCTTAAATTATTCTTCAAAACGCTACTAATAATAAAGTATCTAATCTTGAATGGTGTATATCGAAAGAAAACACTCAAACGTTGTACACCCCAGTTTATGGGGGATTGTCGTCGACATGCTGTCAAGCAGATTTTTGATGATGACACTACTCAAGAATTTCCATCCCTGGCTGAAGCACAACGCATAACTAGGATTAAAAGCCAAGGTATTAGTTCAGTATGTCGATGACTTTGAACTCATACTGGAGGGTGTCATTGGGAGTATGTGAGCACAATATCACATAATAATCATGAAGATTCTTCACAGTAGCGTAGACCATCAGAGTTATGTGAAGTTTATTTTTTCAGAGATCGTAACACATATATTTGTGATACTGCGCAAATCATGTGAGATATGACTTGTATTGCCGATTATTAGATATACAGAGAGAAAAGCTTCCGAAAAATCAATTGGGATCATCTACAAACAGAAAAAAAGGTGATAAGCATATATGGATGAAGAAATAATAAGGCTAATGCATTTGAACCATCATACCCTTAGTTCCTATGTTTTGTGGATTTATATAGCAGTTTTGCGGTTTAATGAGTTAAGTATAATATTATTGGTTTTAATTCTCCTTTGATTTTTTTGTTTACTGCACAAAGCGAATAAAAGGACTAACGGATTTTTTGCAATCATGTAAGGAAACTCCGGCATAATTGTTTCTAATTATAGACCCTGTAAAGAAAAGAAAGTCATGAATATGCAATTGTGAATTGTAATAATAAAGATCAAAGAATTCATCCCTTGTGCTTATCTTTAGCCCTCCATAATTATTAGTAATGAAAATCGAGATCCCTGAATTTTTCAGCTGAAAGGCAAATCCGATTAACGGATTAACACAAATCCATCCCATTGTCCCACCACATGTAAAAAATGATTTTTGTGCAATAAAGATATTTTTTTATAAAAATTTGCAATAATAAAAATCACACAAGTCTGTAATACATGATAAAATTAACATAATCTAACCCATACGGTAAACTTATCAGGAACTCAAGTCAATTTCCAATGCGTATTGCTTAACACGATTAGTAATCCAACGTGGTATCTTCTTAGCAACAGTTTTGCCGGTAGTATGAAAGTGCTGTGCTTGGTAATTATCGAATAAATCTTTCGGTAGGACAAAATAAAAATATATATGATTTGTTCCCGACTTTCCGCCCAATTTTTCAACAAGCTTTTTCATGCCATTCATATTAATAGGATGGATTTTGCTCGCGGTCATCTGAAAGAGTGTGTCAGGTGCAACAACTGCATCAACGGATGTAAAATTCTTTTGAATCGGTTGACAGTACTTGCCCTCCTCGATCTTATTAATGTCATTAAATACCAACTTGATCCGTTCTGGAATTTCAATTGTAGAACTTGTGATGTCGGATTCTAAAGGACGAATATTAAATGTCCCTCCCTTTTGTAAAATTCGATGTGCAATCTGTTCGAATATGACGCCCCGAAGCGTACTATATTCATTTTCCGACGAGCTTGCTATCACAAAATTCCTTAACTGTTGACTGTAATTCCTTTCGAGTTTGTCCATCACTTTTTCAGCCACCCATTCAGATGCAAATCGTATGAATTTTTGAATGTAGGGAGCCTCTTCACTCTCTTCGTTCTCTCCTCCATCTTCATCAGGTAGATTCGTGTGGATATGAATGATCCTGTGACTGACATCATCGGCGTGGTCAATTTCTCCAACAAATTCAAATAATCTCCCATTACTCTTGCTAATTGCATCTTCGAGATGATTTTGCTGAGAGGAATCTAGAGCCTTTTCTAGGATGAATCGAGGAATCCCTCCCCAGCGTGAGTACAAATCCTCAACCTTCGCTTCTTCAAGATGATTGAACATACCAATCCTGCATTCGTTAACCTCGTTCCATGACCATACTGGCATTAATCGTATTGTTGTTCCCACCATCTTATCAAATTCCTTGTAATGTTGTTTTTGGGGAGAACAGAAAAGAATTGTCTTAGCATGAACTTGGAGTGGTGGTTGACCATCTACAATATACCAGACATCTGTATTGTCTAAGTATCCTTTAAAGTCAGAGATATTATCACTACGGAAGGTATGTTGCTTGTTGAAGAGAATTGGATATTGACAAGCTTTGTGGTACACAATGGCTTTGTTTTGTTTTGAAAGCAAATAAAGTAGGTAAAATCCGAAAACAGTTTTGCCAATTCCGGGATTACCGGTAATACGACAACGATGTATTTTCTCATTAAAGACAATATTAGATAAGTGGTCGTAACATTTACGGATGTATAGAATGGCGCCCTGCTCTTTATCACCCAAGAAATAGACGCCCTCGGACAGCCGAAGGAAATTATTATCAATTTTCGCATTCTCCAAAGATTTCCAAAACTTTCCCGGATCTTTTTCAGTTTCATCCCATAGACCGATTTTCCTGCGCTTGTTAGTTAATTCTATATTGGAATAAATGTATGAGGCACAATTTAACAAATGAAATTATTGTGGAGAAAGCAGTATAGGTTTAGAATATTCGAATGCAGTCGTGGTACTACTTACCCTGATCCTCGCCCTTGATTTTTTTGGCCAACTTGGCTATTGTGTCTGCCGGTCCTGGTTGCAATCCATACTCTTCAAGTTTTTCTTGACTTAAATCGAGAAAGTTATGACCAGAGATCTTTTTCTTTACGATTATTTGAATGTCATCATCATCAAGATCTAACTCCACTTTATTTTCCTCTAAGAAATTAATAACGTTGGGTCGCTTCCATTTCTTCTGAACCTCTTCGACTGACGGAAAAGAAATATTTTCAAACATGATTATTTGTTTTTGTGTTGCTAAAATTTTTTTAGTATGAAATGGTCGTACAATCAATCAGAAATTCTAAAAATAATTTTTATTGCACAGCCCCATTGATGTCGCACGACATATTAATTATCTGATTGAATTTCTTCTTTACGATTAGAAAAATATGGAAAAGATACTCAACTATTCATACCCACGTTTAAGAAAGATCTTGCAGAATATACTTACGGGCTTTTTTCTGATTTCACGAAGAAGTTAGGGAATTTATTGGAGGTAAGTATACACTTATATACTTAAAAAAGCGGATCGCAGAAGATCAGGGCCATGGATTAAATGAAAGACTTGAAGCGCATACAACAGGCACATAAGTGACATTGCTCTGCAATCAAAATAATGGGACTTCTTTCGTTTATGGCGATGCAATAATATCCAAAGAGGATGGGGACATGGACGAGGCTGGTATCAAAGAAGTTAGACGTATTCTCAAAGAGACAGATATCGGTATGGATCTGGGAAATTATGTTTAATCGAGCGGGAATCGAAAATCATAGTAGAGAAACCTTTTATTAATTTTTTAACAATTCATATTTCCTAATAATGAAACTCGCTGACCTCAAGTCAGTATGTCACGTGACTATGGCGCAGTACTTGCATTACTCTTTAATGCTATCTACAATATAATCGATATTTTCCCAACTTAATTTTGAAATGGCTAATGCCGAATAAGATTTAACTCGTTGTATTTTATCAATACCAATTTCATCAAAAAGATCATATATCTTTCGGGCTCTTTCTGTTTGCTTCCAACGGGTAGTATCAGTGACCTCCTTAGGGAGTTGTTCTTTAACTTCTTTATCTACCTTATCCCGAGCCCTACGATCTCGATATTTTTTTACATTCTTATAATATTCAAAGCGTTCTGATATTTTTTTCCCAAATTGATAATAGCATCGTAAAACATTTTGACTCGTAGTATCATTTTCAGCTTCGGCTTTAACGATTTCTTGATAAAGATGAATATAACTATTGGCTTCGGGTGACTGTGAGGTAAATGCCAAATCTTGGTGGGTGCTATTATCCTTTAACTCTTTGATAAGTTTTTTCAAAAAATGCGATTCCTTTTCTTTATTACTTTTTTTATCTGAAATAACTTTAGGATCAGAGGTATCTTTACGGGCTCTTTTGCGGGGGTTTTTTTTTCGAAGAGTCCTGATTATCTTTACTCCCCAATTCATCTACATCCTCCATTTCTTGATCCTCCTGCGAATCTTCTTGGATTACTTCTGTATTGAGATTACTCATCCTCCTAACTATCGATGAAGTACTTGACTGAGAATCTCGTCTAGAAGTATCTATAATAGTTTCGGCACTTTGGTCGCACTTAGGAAAAGGACATATATTGGTAATTAAAAGATATTTCTCAATGCAAATTCTATGAAAGACGTGGCCACATTGTAATGTTGTAAACCCTTTAAGAGGGTGTGAAAAAAATTCTTTGTTGCATTCTGAACATTGCTTTAGTTCTGGAAATTCTTTATTCTCGACAGTATCTCCAAATGTTTTTAGGATATTATATGCGAAATTTTTAAGGTTATTAACAGACATAACGGGAATATTTGCAAATAATGCACTTTCTCTGAAAGATAAATCGTTACAGAACACTTCTACCGGATTTGGCTGGTTTTTATAATGTTAGTATTTTCCACGGATCACTCTTTTAAAGATGCAAAACACTACAATCGATAAATCAGTAATTTCGGAGCAATATTTGTCATGAATGGGATTAATTTATTCTCTATGGGCGATCCGTTACCTTTGCCGATCATAATATTTGCATAATTTCTCTGATAGGTAGGGCCCCATTCGATGTCAAAAATAAGCTTAATCGTTTTTATACAACAACAATACATACAGACGCATTTTCTCGGTAAAAAATTAAACATTTATCCAGTATATATATGGATGAAAATCACGTGTGCATTATAATTTGCGAACAAATTCTGGGACAAGCACCCCATCAGATGAACTTTTAAGGCAAGTTCTATCCCATCTTGAAAAGTGATTTCACTGGTGCCAGTACTAATAGCCTAATCAAGTTCTTCAATCAAATCATTGTAAGGGGTATCAACTTTATCTTTTGGCTCAGAAGGAAAAATTTTTCGCCTGTCATTTATTATAGCATAATGTTCTGCAGATGAATGTGGACCATCTGGAGATTGTCTCAATGCTCTGGTTCGGATGTCCAATCTATCGGAATCATTGCGTCCTTCATGTACGATGCAAGCACATTCTGCACCAATTTTTCGTAAATCGCTTGGCTTAAGATTATATTTTTTCAGGAATTTATTTAACCATTTAACACCTACAATGCCAGGGTTGCGTAAATGGCCATTTTTTATTGTTGTTTGGATCCAGGTAAGTAGTTGGCAAGCGCGTTCTGGATTTTTTTCCATCGAAAGAAATTCCCGAGGATGATTTTTCTCTCCACGACCTTTAGCATAACCGATTGCATACCAAGTACAACCAGGAACCCACCATTCTGGAAGATCTTTTGGTGGTTCGTAATAAGAAATTCGGAGAGTTGTTACTTCAGCTGGCCTCATACAGAGCATTACAATTACATCTGCAAGAGCTTGAATGTCAGGTGATTTAGCAGTATCATAGCTTTGGAGTCTTGCATTTATAGATTCTAAACTAAAATGTTCAGAAGGAGAAATTCCAATTCTTGCATGAAGTTTGCGATCTGCATTTTGCTTCTTGTTTGATTCCCAAGTAATGTCATCATCTAGTGTAGCATTGATAATTTCTTCAGAAGCTCCCTTTTTGCGTAGTTCATGCCGAAGACGCTTAAGTCGTGAATCAATTGCAACAACATTCTCTGGTGTCGCATTTACACCCTCAAGCAAATTTGTGATAAATGCTTCGCCAATTGGATCAGTAGATTCGATAATTTCTTGAGCTTTATTCCTCACAGTAGCTGGCTTACTTTGTTGCCTTTGATCTGGTAAAAGTGCTGATATTTGTTCTGGACTGAACTTGAGATCACGAAGACGGGTTCTTGCATTTTTACGAACGCGCCAGTCGGAAATTTTAGTGCAGAATTCATTGGCATATGGACTTAGCTGTGATGGACTCATCTCAGGAGCTAATCCATATTTTTTTACGATTTCACTTGCAATGGCAGACATTTTAATAGTAGGTAGAACTAGTGGGTATGAATAGTAGAAGTAACTATGACTATGTATGAAATATATTCTTTCAAATTGAAATTAATTACCCACCCCTTCGATAATGCTTCACGGAGTACACAATGCTCTAGATCTCAGGAGATATGACTGCCCAAATGAGAGATCCAAGTAGACATTCAGTTAAGTGGTCTTCGCATTTTTGAATGTTTATCCGATTTACCTGTAATAAATATTGAAAGGAAAGTTTAACACATAATAATATCAAAATTACCTCATATGGAACATCGTCTATCCTGCCAATATATCAAGAGTGATGGAACGATCTGTGGGAAAGGATGCTGGCGTAGCACAGGTTGCTCTAGACATTTCAGATCACGTCCCAAAAAATTGTGCCCTATTTGTAATGAGCTAACCAATTCTCATATCGGAATATGTAGGATTCATGATGAAATTTACAAGCATGTCTGGCATGAAAGTAAAAAAACTGGCCATGCCTGCTTCGCTGATATTTGTCTCAATGCAGAGTGCCCCAATCCAATCAATGGACAAAGCTAAACATTATTTTTCGATTTAGATTTTTCAAATACTTAATATAGGACAACAAAAAAATCTGAACAGTGATAGGCAAAATCACATATCTTATAAGTCAATAGATATTTTTTCCATACGAATTTTTTTACAACATAATCTGGTTCTGCAATATAATCGGAATTGGAATTGGAGCTTGATTCTCTTCGATAACGGGATCATCTATTACATCGAAGAGTTCCTGGACCTCGTCAGCTGTCTTTGACTTATATGGCAGAAGCATTGGTGCACCTTTATCTCCAAAACCAATACCCTTATATGGTCGGCGGTTAATTTGGTATGAATATTCCCAAACTCGCTGTTCCTTATGTCCTATTTTTTTTCGTTTACTTTTTATGGTATACCCACAATAATTACCAACAATTGCATTAATTGCTTTTATAGCTGACTTAAGATCTGGTGCTTCTTTTGCACGAGACTTAAAGCCAAAGAGCAATAAAGATTGATTTCGGATTTCTACGAACCTTTCACAAGATTGCATGAACCTTTCTGATACAGTATTACCAGAGAGGATACGCTTGTCATCTATACCAGTAAAACCTAATGTTTGAAAAAGTCCTCTTACAGCTTTCCAATGATTCGCTGAATATGATTTATGCAAATCCTCCGCCACTGATTTTTCAAAATTTTCTTCGGCTTTATAATAGGTATCTTTCCATTGCTCAATGTCTTTATTCTTCAAGCTTTCTATTGCACTCTCTTCATCGTAACCCTGCCTTTGGAATTGAGACAGTCGCAAGAAATGCTTTCGAGGTTCAGGTGGACCAAAGCGTCCTAGAAATTCATTATCACAAAGATTGTTCCAAGCTTCAATGCTCATATCATTTCCACCATAAAGATTCCACATATAAAAACGCTTAAGTGCCATAGTATCTGTGACGGAACGTTCCTGATCAAGCTTAAGGAATTCGGCTTCTTCAGGGGTGAGATTCCGGGAAGTAGCAACTGCTTCAAAATCGGTATTCTTGATAACTAAAGCTTCAGCCTTAATCTCATTACGAACTTTTTTACGATTTCCTATAACTCCTTGGCTCTCATCCATTTTTGTTAGTTGGAGATTCGCACCTGTACTGGCTATGAGACTACAAAGATTCTCAATAAAATTTCTTGCGGAAAGGCGTTTCTGATGCTCAACCTCAATAAATGTCATCACAGCTGGAGATTCATCAAGTTTGTAAGAAACAACATTACTATCCCACTCACGGTGTCCCTTGATTGCTGTGGGTAATTCATTAGGCCGAGCACTTGCAAGTTCTGCTCGAATATTTTCATGACCTGGTGGACGAAAAAGCTCATTAGAATTTTTTTGATAGAACACAGAAACAATGCGTCGAGGACAATCACGAATTCGATAAAGCATTTGTGCAAGTGCTTCAACATGAACTGGAGTTGCAATATTTGAAATAGCTATAACTATATCAAAATGACCTGTAACCTCAAAAGATATGCCCGCCTCCACCGTATTTGTATATGCTACACAGTCAAGTTCACTCCAAGCAGTATTAATATCGGAAAAATCTTTTTGTCGTTGTTTCCCATCCATATCTCCATAATATGCACGAGCTCTGATAAGTGAGTTATCTGGTTTTGTCAATTTAGACGCTTTTTCTATTAATGCTCTAGCCATTACTGCTCCAGTTGATACAAAAGCTACACGTTTTCCCTGCTTTAAAAACTCATACCCAATTCGCATAGCTTCAGCTCCACTATTTGGATCATAAAGAAATTCAACTATCTCATCTACACGGGGCTGATACTTATTATCGACCACATGGATATTTTCACCACGATAAGCTTTGAGAAAGGCTAATGTTGACATGTTTGCAAAGGCATCCATGGCTAATACATGCTGAGCTGATCTTAATACATCACGCATTGCATTCTCAGATTCCCGTGCATTTGTATTGCTTGACATTTGACGCATAATGGCATTGACCTCATCCAGTATAGCCACAAATAGACGAGCTGAAAATTCAATACGAGAAAGGCTTTCAACTTGTACTATAATAATATCCCACTCATTTATGGATAATTCTCCTTGCATATTCTGATAATTGCAGATTCGGAATCCTGATGCTTTCAACTCATCAAGTTTTGCTTTTGATTCATTGCTAAGAGATTTTCGATAAGAGATCCAGATATAACATGGTAATGAAGAAGTATTATTTACCTTAGATTTTAAAGCCATAATATTATCCCTTAAAGTGGTAGTTTTCCATGTTGCTGGAGATGAACGAATAAGAGTTGTTGTTTTCTCAATGCTTAAGAAATCAGGATATGATTCAGGCGCATCTTTTAACTTTCCAACATTAATAATTTTTCCAGGTAACTCTATAAGTGGACGTGGATGAGATATAGAATTGGTAATTCTTTCGGTAATACTTCGTTTAGGTAACTCAACTACTCTTGTTGCCTCACCAAACAATAACCCTTTATGATCTGGCTTATGTTGTTTTTGTCGAAAACACTTGAGTATAAAACGCCCATCTTTTAGAAGAAATCCATATAATTGATTTTTTTCATGTGTAATCTCACATATAGGACATCCTTTAGGTAATTGTGCTTGAAAGTTAATTAATCCTTTTCCAATTTTTCCGATATCGAGCCATCCGTATTTTGCAATTACATTATTGGCACCTTTAACCAAAGCACTTTCATCTTTGATAGGTTGGAATTTTTCCTCTGCGGACTTCTCAGAAGAAAAGGTTCGTGGCCAGATTACAGAACAATTCGCTTTAGGCTGAACCAAATAATTCTCTAGCTTGTGCAATCTATTTTTGACTGAAGAGATTGCGGGTCTTTTAACTCTGCCTCCTTTTGCTGATCCGAGAAGTCGAAGACTAAAACGTGACTTGGGAAGTCCAATATCAATGAATTCGGAATATGGCTTACCAACAGTTTCAGCAACTTTTTTTGTAAAACTTTGAAGTTCTCTATAATCAATGAATCGAGCATAAGGATAAATAATATGCCAGCTACATTTATTTGCATCTGATGAACTTGCCAAGGCGAAATTACTTAATGGTACCACACAACCAAATGCGGAATATACTATACCTGCACAAGCATCTAAAATCCGAAACATCAAATCTTCACGAGTAATTTTTTTACCATCTAGAGAAGGAAGTTTAGGATTAGTAGGATCGGATTTTTGTCTCGCATCAATATCAAGAACTAAGCGAAGGGGCTGGTTCCCATCAATACATTCATGTGTATCAGGCATTCCATAAACTTCGGAAGGATGATCAATTACTGTAAAGCCTTTTTCTGCCATCCGAATTATATATTTAGAATTAATCTCTTCTGGACGATAGGCTTCGAAAAGCGAAATATCTTTTTCAAATGACCTTTTATTGTAAACATTGTCATCATAGTCTTCGTCATAGTCTTCGTCATAGTCTTCGTCATAGTTTTCATCATCATAACCTTTATTATTAGTTTTCTCTGTCTTATCGGACGGAAGTAGATTTTGAAAGTAAAAATGATTTGTATTACTAGGCTTGTAATCAAGGTCTGTTAAATCCTGAAACTCAATTAATGATTGCACTTCCATAGATGAGCTTTTTGAATTATTGAAAGAATCATTCTGAGACTTAGCTGACAAATTGCAAGATTGAGCATATTCGAGCAAGATCGTTTCAAGAGAAGCGTCATCCTCCTCTTGTGAGAGGGTTGCAATTGTATCCGGAAGCAGAAGTGGGTTATACGAATGCATGTTATAGACGCTTTATAACTAGGTGAGTGGAATAAAGAGGTATAAATTACATAGAAAATTCAAAACTTTAAATAAAAATTCGTGTGATGGAATTATGGCGCAAAAGCGATAAATTTTTCGGTAATACGCAAAAGTAAGAATAAATTTTTCGAATCGGTAGTACGCAAAAGCACAATAAATTTTTCGATGTGGTGGGACGCAAAAGTAAGAATAATTTTTTTGAATCAGTAGTATGCAAAAGCAATAAATTTTTTGATATAGTATGACCCAGTTTTCTTTCGAATCAGTAGTACCCAAAAGTATCGACTATGCGAGAAAGCTTTCTAGAGACCCAAAACATAGCAAACATTAGCAAACAATTGGTGGGACGCAAAGGTAGAATTATATATAGGAAAAGAAAGAAAAAATTTTGCTTTTGCGTCCCACCAAATAGATGGAATTCGGCACTTTGTGCCTCAAACCTGGCATTCGAATTCAAGATACAAAGCCAGATCACGAATACTATTTCGGCACTTTGTGCCTCATCCTCGAATTCGAATGTGACATACAAAGCCAAAATACGGATTGCCAATTTGACACTACGTGCCTCATCCTCGCAATCGAATTTATCATAAAAGCCAAAATAAGCATTTTTCCTGGAGTGATACTTATAGATGACCGTCCACATGTGTGGACGATGGACATGAAAGTTACATGGCGGAGACTGAAATCGCGGAGACAGATTTTTTCAATCAATCGTCATCCAAATGACGACGAATTCACTGATCAATCGTCATCCAAATGATGACGAATTTGTGGATCAATCGTCACTCAAATGACGACACACGCATACCAGGATCATAGTCATAGTTATATCTACCTAGTAGATACATACTCTAGTCATAGTAGATACATAGTCTAGCCCTAGTAGATACATAACCTGGCTAAGTAGATACATAATCTTAAAGATTATGTATCTACTAATGGTATACTGTATCTACCTTAGTTGATATATATATATGTCATACTTTCGATATACAATATATACGGTATACCTATAGGAAAAAAAAAAGAAAAAGTAAGGACACTCGAGTGAAACTAGTGACACTGGTGACACTGGTGACACTTATTGAGAACAGTTTTATTTTAACCCAAATTTCCAAGAAGTATCACAACTACCGATTTTTTTCTAGTGACAAACTAGTGTCAACTGGTGCCAACTGGTGACAACTTGTAGCGGTTAATATTACTATGTATTTTTTAGATACGAAGTATCCTGCTCTACAGTAACCCCATTTTGTGCCATCTTCTCCAGCTTCTTCTGATGATTATACTCTCTTCTACGATGTTTCTGTGCATGGGGGTCACAATAACCATAATCGGAATAAGTTAACTTAACACAACCATATTCTTTGCAAGGATAACGAATAGGTGAATCCCGGTGAACTTTGCACCCATTGGGATGGTAACATGGCCGATTACAGACTTCTCCAGTTCTAAGGATATAGGGACAACGATAAAATGCCATTCTTTTTGATGTTTATCTTGATTGAGTATATAATATGTACTGATCAATATTCTTTAGAATTAATTTTCATTATGAACTTTTTAATTCCGAATATTATACTTTCAGAAAAAACATGAGTACCCAAAGTGAACATAGCATCCCTATTGTACCTGTATCATCCGATATACCAACTGTGGAAAACCAAAATTTCCAAGAAAACATCAATCACGCGCCAACAGAGGCGGAAGTATCACTTTCTCGACCAGAGAGCCCAGAAAATTTCGAGCCAGAGTTAGAGGAAGAAAATAACGGGGCGTTGTACCACCGGGGGGCCAAAGCCGAGAGTGTAGCCGAATATCTATATAAATTCCGCGATGATAGTGTAAAGCCAAGACAATATCTCGGTACAGATTCCGAAGATGGAATAGAAGCTATACTCAGTGAACAGCAAGGGCATTCATTACACGAATGCATTGATGGTGATGACCCACTTCGTCCCTTTATCGATTTTGATTTATCTAGAGAAAAATTTGATAAAATCGAACCCAAGCTTACAGCTAAAGAAATACCGGATTTACTTTGCCGTGCCTTTTCAAGAACCTGTAGAGAAATATACCCAGAATGGAATTCCCATACTTTAACAATTGCTAGTAGTAGTGATAAGAAAAAAATGTCACTTCATATATCTACTTTCGGTTTAAAACTTAAAAATATTGCCAGAGTTGCAGTATTTACTGAACTTGTTCGTAATAAACTCCCAGTGGGGCTACAAAGTAAGGAAATTGTTGATAACATCGCCAACAAAAACTCATTTTCCTTACGAATGCTTAATACTCCGAAGGTAATCGAAATAAAATGTAATGAAAGCGGTAAAAAATCGTATAAGCATATCCGTCCAAAAAGAGCATTATTTCCAAAGGACGGAACTGTTTTTGATTTCATGCTCCGTCCTCCATACGATGAGGCACCAGTTATTGATAGTCCTATCTTGGATACTCTGAAAGAAAAGGCATCAATCGAAGATGGAAAAACGCCGGAAAAAAGTAAAATCGATGCTGGGACAATCGGATCTGAAGTAGAATATATAGAAAAATTACTCGAAGAATACAAAATTGAAGGTTTGAGGTTTTATATCCTTCACCTACACTTCCAAATATATTTCCTCTAAATCGTATAGCAGAATCTCAATGTCCTCTTTGTGATCGGGAACACACTAGCGATAACGCATACATAACCCGAAATAAAAAAACTTACCGATATTACTGTCATCGAGCGGATCAAGAAACGCAAACAGGTACAAAAAAACCATCATTAAAACTTACTTTAAATGTATCAGTCTTGGAACGGGAAAACAGTCTTTCATCCCCAGAAAAAATAAAGCGACCCAGAATCTCAGATCCAAATGACCACTTTGTATGGGGTGATTTAATTCGTATGTGTACTTCTAAGAAAAATTTTACTCGGAATGAAGTATATAATGCAATCCAGGCTACACTTGCTTGTGTGGTAAGAGATAAACGAACATGGATTCTTAAACACAGAAAACCAGATGGTAGATTATACTTTGGTATGGCACCTACTCTAGATTTTGGTAAAATAACTATTAATATAGTAGAACTTGGAGGAGAACCAATAAAATTAATCTCTTTGATAGATTGTATATATGACAGCAAGGTGATTATTTATGATGACATCAATTTCTTACCATATCCACCTAATATCGAACAACCAAAAAACGAATTCTTCAATCTTTTCTTAGGATTCAAGGCTAAACCGGCACCTCAAATTAATTACGATCTTGTAAACCCGATTATATGGCACATAGAAAATATCTGGTGTGATGGAAATAAAGTTCTTTCTTCATATGCTCTCAAATGGTTAGCATTTTTAGTTCAGTATCCAGCAATAATTCCAGGAACAATTCTTGTTTTGCGCTCACCGCCAAGATGTGGGAAAAATATTATTACTGATTTTATTCGAAAAAGTTTATTCGGTCCAGAGCTTGTATATTCAATGTCTGACTTAGGTAAAATTTTGGGAAAATTTAACAGTAGTATTCAAGGACGTAAACTTATAATTATGAATGAAGCGGGAATGTTAAGTGGAGAATGGCATAAGTCAAACGATCACTTAAAATCTCTAATTACAGAAGATTACGTCTCAATTGAGCGCAAAGGTCTCGAAAATCAAGAATGTGGCCATTTTCCTGGATTTATAGTATTAAGTAATCATGACGCCCCAATTCATGTTGAGCAAGGAGATGGTTGTATTGTATGTTTAGATGTTTCACCTCGATGTAAAGGTAATTTTAAATATTTTAGTCAGTTGGGAAAAATTCTCAACCATCCCGATACACCTGGATCTTTTATGAGCTATTTACTTGATCAAGACCTTTCGAATTGGAATCCACAAGAAAATATTCCTACCACTAAAATGAAAACAGAGACAATGCATGAGCATCTCCCAAATCCCATCCATCAGGAAAATTGATTTGAAAAAATGCATAGAATATACGAAGATATAGCATGCAATTAGCATACAGCTGTGCGCTTAATCTTGATAATTGTAGGGATTAAACGCACAGCTGTATGCTAATTGCATGCTATATCTTCGTATATTCTATGCATTTTTTCAAATCAATTTTCCTGATGTACCTCTTGGGGTATTACAAATAACATGACTTTTACTCTAGTTTGTCCAATAAACTATGCTTATTAATATAAATAAATATTTGGGTCAACTGATCATTACAAATAATAATTAACAATTTAAAGTAAATATTTACATCAGCTGAACAAGTTCTTGAAATATAAATATAGAAATATGAATATGAGTAATTGTG
>CAUDNR010000677.1:0-26671 GCA_958430865.1 Entrophospora sp. SA101
TTACCACTATGAAAATTACGATGAATACAACCATT
Organism: Entrophospora sp. SA101; assembly: GCA_958430865.1. Classification (NCBI taxonomy): domain Eukaryota; kingdom Fungi; phylum Glomeromycota; class Glomeromycetes; order Entrophosporales; family Entrophosporaceae; genus Entrophospora; species Entrophospora sp. SA101. The sequence goes on from CAUDNR010000677.1 coordinate 36, forward strand.
TTCATGAATTAATGATAATCCTTCAGAAAAATTTAATAAAATATCTAGTTTTTCTGCCCATTTTAAGTCCTTATAATTTGATTTTAGATAAGTACCCAAATCACCATGAGATGCATATTTCATAGTTGAAAAAAATTTTTTTTTTAATAAGCATAATATCAAACGTAAGCCAATCAAAAGTTATTTATAGTCTAAACATCACTCAGATAAATTTCACATTTGATTAGCACGCAATACATATAACAATGACTATTTATTCTTAACGATTTACATGTATTAAAATAAATTTTTTTTTACTGAATATATATAAAAATAATTATTAGTATATTTAATATTTCGATTTTCGTCGCGTAAATTCAAGTTACCCGTGATCTATGGTTCAAATAAATCCTTTTGGGAAACCACAAGGATAAAATGTTTTAATAAAAAGAAAAAAGTAAACCAATGGAAATGAAGCTTAGATCTTTAGCTTTAATTCTATCAGTTTACTTTTTTTACTTTTCCTTTTATAATCATGTGATAATAATTGACGTTATAGATGTCCTGCCTGCACTATATAAATAGTAGAAAGAATATTCTATTAGTACTTTGAGTATAGTGGCAATCATTTAAAGGCATCACAAAATATTGCCAATCTTTAAATGCTAGTAGGATGGCGTGTGGCTACCTTGGTATTCAACCTTCAAATGTTGATGATGAAAAGGCATTTTCTCAAGCTGGTTTTACAGTCACTAATTACAAAGAATAACTTCAGTAAAAAAACGATTTCTTGCACAATACTTATGCATTCATGGTTAAAGAAAGCAAGAAAAAACTTAGCCCTTTTAACGATATGCCGAAACAAAATAGTAATACTTTAATAAATTGTATTTCTTAACCAAAATATAGGTTCTATGCCGGACACCATTGGCACCATGATTCTGATGCCAGTGCCCACCCGAGTGCCCAGCTTTTTTTTTGGGCACCGGAAACTTTGGTTGCAAACGCCAACTTTATATCATACTGGAATAATTTAAAAAGCCTAAACATCCATTACATCACCATAATTCATGGATTTTTTTTTTTTATTATTTTCTAATGCTAATCAAAATTTTTTCACTTGGAATAATTTCGTATTATTGTTACGATCTTGAATTTCCATTGGACTAATACGACAGAAATTATTTCTCGCAAATATAAAAGAATCCAAAAAATAAAGCATGTAATTATTATTTCTTATTAATTCCATAATTCAATAAATTCTAAAAAAAAATTTTTTTTTGATTTTTGTAGACTGACAATATTATATATACAAATGTTTCGCTAATAGTGGAAAAACGAGAATTAAAGAAATCGAATAATTTATTACCATCATTTCTTTACATGAGAAAAAAATGGAAATTCATTGTGATTATCATTTTTAATTTCTCTTTAAAAAAAAAAAAATAAAAAATAATGGTAATATTTAAATATAATAAATTTCCGATAATACCAAAGTTTTATCGTAAAAAATCAATAGCTATCAATGAATTAATACCGAAAAATAAAAATAAAAATTACAACCACTTTAATTATCACTATTACACAACAATAGCTTCTACTAATAATAACAATAATAATAAAATTAATGAACAACTAAAAAAAAAATTAATTGATGAAATGATAAGAGTTGATCAAGCTGGAGAAATTGGGGCGAATTGGATTTATAAAGGTCAATTGGCAATTTTAGGAAAAGACAAAAAAGTTGGACCTATAATTCAGGTTTTCTATCATCGTCATCATCATGTTGTTATTGTTCTGGTGGTGGTGGTGGTGATAGTTAAAATTACAATCAACCAACCAAGTAACAAAAAATACTAAATATTATTATACAATAAATTTAAAAATAAAGGAAATGTGGGAGCAAGAAAAAGTTCATCTTCGTACATTTGACAAAATAATTGCTCATCATAGAGTAAGGCCAACTTTATTAAGACCTTTATGGGAATTATCAGGTTATGTATTAGGAGTTGGTACAGCTTTAATGGGTAAAGAAGCTGCGATGGCCTGTACTGAAGCAGTTGAAACTGTTATCGGAGAACATTATAATGAGTAAGTTGATTTTTTTTGTTGGAGAGAAAATACAAAATATTGATATTATTTTTATTATTTTATTTAGTCAATTAAGAGAACTAATAAAGATTGAAAATGATAAAGATATTGAAGAATTAAGAAGTGTAATTATATACAAAAATAATTAATTAATCAAATTAATAAATTGATATTAATAAATTATTAAATATGTGCTATGTTTTTATATAATAAAGACTATCAAGAAATTTCGTGATGATGAATTAAATCATTTGGATATAGCGGTGGATTATGATGCTCAAAAGGTTTGTTTTTAATAAATAAAGAAAAAAACCTATTTTCAAGATGTAAAGTTTTAAACAACTTTCTTGTTTTAGGCACCCTTCCATAGTATATTATCTACAATAATACATAATGGATGTAAAGCTGCTATTTGGATAACAACAAGAATTTGAAAACTTAAATTATAAAAAGAAATTTATTATTATTATAAAAAATTAAAATTAAAATTACAGAAGATTTGACGGCTTATCCAACAAATTTAATAATAACTATAATAATAAAAGTTGCCATTATCATGATTATCTATTTTCTCCAATGTTCTCATCATCACCTTTTTCACTATGAATATTATGATCATTGCTATTAACATTCCTATAATAACTTACTCTATCAACTGCTATTAAATATTCTTTTGTATCATTATTAGTAGTATCATGATAACCTAATGGACCTAAATCACAATCTGCACAACATAAATATTTTACACCAGTTTCATTTAATGTTTTAGAAAATCCAATATTTTCAAATGAAAACATATCTGACACTTTCCAATAAGATCCTTGTGTATTATTATCATCACTAATAGAAGATGATGATATATTTTTTAAAAAAGATTTATCTGATTGTTGTTGATTTGGTGTTTTTAGCTATTAATAATAAAACAGTTGAAAGAAGAATTAGATATAAGCTTGGAACTTATATTTATTTATATTTTTTTTCTTTTAAAAAATACTTTACTAAATCATTAGAACGTTCAACCCAAGTCGCTGAATTTGTTTTTAAAATTAAACTGGCACAGTTATCAATGTTTGGACAATAAATATCATATTCATTAGTGGCGATATCATCATTTTTATTGGATTTTAAATTTTGGTTTGGGTTTGATAAATCTTTATAAAGAAATTTCGACATTTTATTATTTTTATTCTAAAAAAAATTTTATTTACAGAAATTTTATTCGTTTTATCACATAGTGACAAAATCGAATGCCAATAAGAAAAAAATAGGGCGCAAAAACCATTTTATCTAAAAATACATATGCATTGATATATTGCTTTATTTCTTGATCCATCAGGTCCATTATGTATTGAAGAGTTAGTTATATTATAGTGAAATTTAAAAAGTTTAGAGATCTACACAAGCAAATAACTTCTACTTCTTTGATAGTTTTTAAATCCATCTCGACTGATTTTCTCATTCTTTTATTGAAAATAAAAGCAATTAAAAATTATATTAAAATTACTTATAAAACTAAAAAAGTAATTATACCCATGTCCTAAATCTTCACACTGTCTCATCCAATCTTCAGGATATAAAATCTAAAATTAAGAGATTTTCAAAAAAAAAAAAACTATTAATATTAAAAATAGTATTTTTTTAAAATGATGAATAATAATTATAAATATTTCGCTAAACTCTAAAAGTTCTTAATCTTTTATTATTTTTCATATCATATAATCTACCATGAGCTCCAGGTCCAATTCCTGATCCAATAGATGGATAGATAAATTAGTCAATCAATTGACTAATTAATTATCAAGTGTATATATATATATATATATAATGAATTTTTTACCAAGATAATCCAAACCATTCCAATATCCAAAATTATGTCTACTATATTTTGAATTTTTATAAAAGTTTGAAACTTCATATTGTTTAAATCCAAATTCTTTTGCAATCTAAAACAATATATATAGAAATAAATATTGATGAAGATGATCATGACAATAAAGAAGATGAGATTACCTGAATTGTAGATTCATACATATCAGTAATCTTATCTGATGATGGTATTTTTAATTTGCCTAATTTATATTCTTTATAAATTCTTTTTTTTTTTAAAGATTTAAAATTAATTTAAGGACCAAGAAAGGAAAGTTTGGAATAGCAGCAATAATATTTACGGGGTTCCTGGTTTTATGGTAAGTTCATAGATGGAAAGATGATTATCTGCCAATTCTAAAGCTAACTAATTTATTAAAATAAATTTAGTAATAATAATAATAATATAATAATAATAATAATAATAATAATAATAATAATTAAATTAATTGGTTCTAAATATTACCTTTAATTCTTTAATCCAGTTGCTAACATTTTGATTATTTCTTCCAAATATCAAATCGAAGCTAACATTATTTTTAAATATCTTTTTTGCTATTTCTAAACTTTTAATTGCATCTTTTGAATTGTGATCTCTACCTAATTTTAATAAATCATTATCATTTAATGATTGAACACCTAATGAAAGCCTTGTTATGCCAATAGATTTAAATTCTCTCAAATTATTTGTTTCTGCTGACTAAATCAATCAATAACAACCAATTAATATAGATAGTCTTAGACATGAATATGTTATATTTCTAATTGAAAATGTACCGTTGGATTTGCCTTTTTTTAGTATTTATTAAAATAAAATATAAATCTCGGGAATATTTAAAATAATTAATGACAATGACAATTGAAATGATAATAACCTCCATTGTTATCTCCGCGTCAGATGATAAAGAACATTCTTTTGATATTACATTTAATATTGATTCAAAAGTTTTTGGCTTTATTATAAAAAAAATGAGTTATTTTTTGGAGATGAATAAATAGTTGATTGATTGATCAATAACATACTAGGGCTAGACCTTGTATATTTTTAAATAGTATTGATAAATTTTAATTGAATAATCGTAAAAAAAATCAACAGTTAAAGAATTAAGAATAAAAATCATCAATTACTAGGTGTTCCTCCTATTTTAATTTAATTAATTAATTAATAATGATAATTAATAATTATAATAATAAAGCAACAAAATAATAATTTTATACCTCCAAAATAAATGCTATTTATTTTTCTTCCATATAAATCAAATTCTTTTATTGAATATTTCAATTCTTTAATTAAACAATCCTTGATTCTCTCATGATTTGGAAATTTATTTACATACTTGTTAAAATTACAATATACACATTTACTTAAAAAATTTTTTTAATAAGTAAAAATATCATATAAATCATAAAATCATAAATCATAAATCATAAATTAATCATTAGTCAAACCTTAAACAATAAGGCCAATGAATATAAATTAAGAGCTTCGATCTCATTATTTGATCAATGCCCTGATAAGGTTAATATTTATTATTAAATAATATGGGGGCATACTGACAAAGTGAGCAATTATAATACGTACCAAGAATTTCAGGGATCATCAATATTATTTTCTCATATTTTATTTTAAATAACATATAGAATTACTCCTATGTAAAAATAATTAATATGAAACTCATGTATGCCAAATTTACTATGGAACCCAAGTAAAGCTTCGAACCAGTCGAGCTCGAGTTTGACATCACATAAAAAATTTTTTTAAGTAACGAATGATTAATTCTAATACTTTTATGTTATTTATGCACATTACCTAAAAAACAATGTAAGAGTCTATTTTCTTGAACTCAGCTCGATCAAGTTTTAACTCGAGTCTGCTCAACTCAGAGAATAAAGCAAATAAAACGAATGATTCGAATAAACGAATAAAACAAATGGCTCGGATGATTCGAATAAAAAAACCCAAATAAAATGAATAATCCGAATAACGAATAAAACGGATAAAAAACAAAATAACCATTATTGACTATGATATAGAAACCTCTTGACTTAAAGACCAAAAAAGTTAACCAATTTTTTGATTAGCAAAATGTTGTTCCTAAAAGGCATGATAAATCTTGCTCCACGTTTTGGTTTCAATAAGATATTTATACAAAAAAAAAAAAACTTTTGGTTATTAATAATAAGCATAGATTATACTTGTAAAAACCAAGGTTTGTTTGTTATATTCACTCATTAATTCCGATGTATATAAGATCTAGATGATCACGTAGCAATATATTAATAGATAATAATAAATAATAATAATAATTCAAATTCATTGTATATTTACATACCTCACAACAAGAAATCCGCTGTGGCAAAATTGGTTATGATCGGCAAAAAATAAATACAGAGAAATAAATTACATGTGAAAATTAAAATTATTTTTAATTTTGACAGCATGTATGCTCCAATAAATTGCACGACATTGTAAAACTCTAGAGGATTTATCGACACTATAAGAATGAATTAGGCCAGGAATTAATTAAATAATGTTTTAAATTTTTTTAATATAGTAATAGATTGATTAGATTATGCAATAGGTTGTCACTTGACCAATCAAGTGACTTTTGAAAAACATAAATAATCGAGCCAAGAGTATTAAGTCAAAAAATTTAAGTCAATAAGTTTTACCTCATATTAACGTTAGTGATGATTCTTTTAATAATCTATGAATAATTGGAAAGTTTTAAACCTTTTACAATAAAATAATTTTTTTAATTATAATTTTTTTTTCCTTTTTTAAATCTATTGTAAATGTCCGTGCTCTTCTCACAATTGGGGAATAAATTGATAAATATGCTTTGTGATTTTCGTTATTGAGAATGTTGTACTACTGGTAGATTAATTTACTAAATTTGAACCCTGTAATTCCGTATGACACAAGAACATCCATTTTTTTTTCTACAGAATTTTCTTTTTTTTTAAAAAAAAAAAATAAAATCTTAAATTTTTTGAATTTTTTAATTCTTAAAATGTCTTGTATCGATGACCAATATTCAAAAAATCGCAACAAAAAAAATGGCCAATGTTTTAGTTGTAATCTTTTCAATACAAATCCTTCTTGGTGTCAAAAATGTGATCCACAAAAGTTGTTTGTAGGATGGAGTAGTGGCAATCAAGAAATTGATAAATTAATTCAAGAAACTCAATTGATGGCTGTGGCTTACAATGAAGGTTATTTAGAATGGATTCCTTATTATCATTTGAAGGATTTTGAAACAATTGGCAATGGTGATATCAAAATTAATAAAGCTGTTTGGACTACTGGTGAGAGAAGGATTATAAAAACATCAGACGGATATATTAGAGAACGTTCAAAACCAATTAATGTTGTTACTAAACTTTTAGCTAAAAATTATGAATATTTAACTCCAGAAATTTTTAAACATCTTAGAATTCATTACAGTTGTCAAATTAAAATTCCAGATTATATTATTCGGTTTTATGGATTAACACAAAATCCTGACACAAAAGAAGTATTTATGGTTATGAAATATGCATCTCATGGTGATTTGGGTACTTATCTAAAATCAAATTATAAGGACTTAAAATGGGCAGAAAAACTAGATATTTTATTAAATTTTTCTGAAGGATTATCATTAATTCATGAAAATGGTTGTATTCATCGTAATTTTCATAGTGGTAATATATTACAATCAAAGGAAGATAATAATAACCCCAAAATAAAAATTCTCATAACAGACTTTAGTTTGTCAATAAAGGTTAATGATACCCCACCAGAATCTATATTTGGTACTTTGCCATATGTCGCACCTGAAATATTATGCGGGAAAACATTTACTACTTCATCTGATGTTTATAGTTTAGGTATAATAATGACAGAATTGTCAAGTGGCAAAGCACCTTATGAGGATAGATTGTGTGATTCTGATTTGGCTTTAAGTATCGTTAGTACAGGATTAAGGCCTGTATTCCGAGAAGCTACTCCAGAAATTTTTATAAATTTGGCAATTGAATGTTTAAATCCTAGTCCTGAAAAAAGACCTACTGCTGAAACTATTGTATCAACAGTTAAAAAATGGAAAGCAGATTTAGATAGTAAAGAAGATTCAAGCATCAAGAAATCATTTTTAGATTCTGATAAGTTATTAAGAACTCACGATAATCAAATAATTGAAAATAAAACACCCAATTCAAGAAGTTTCTATAATAAATCACTTGAATTCAAAAACTTACCAGATCATTCTTCTTGCAAGCCACCAAGAACTCGCATTATAAGAAGTGGTAAAGTATAATTTTAAATTAATAAATTTGTTTTCTTACAAATAATTGAGATCATTTTATTGATATTTATTTTTTTTTTTTACATTTATATTAGACTCTAGACAAGTAGATTTGGTCATTCCAGAAGTTCTTGCTAACAATATCACTTCATAAACATTTATTATTTAAAATTTTTTATATCATGTTAACATTAACATTTGTATAGAACAGTCACATTCATATTTCACATAGTTGAAAAAAATTTTTTTTTTAATAAGCATAATATCAAACGTAAGCCAATCAAAAGTTATTTATAGTCTAAACATCACTCAGATAAATTTCACATTTGATTAGCACGCAATACATATAACAATGACTATTTATTCTTAACGATTTACATGTATTAAAATAAATTTTTTTTTACTGAATATATATAAAAATAATTATTAGTATATTTAATATTTCGATTTTCGTCGCGTAAATTCAAGTTACCCGTGATCTATGGTTCAAATAAATCCTTTTGGGAAACCACAAGGATAAAATGTTTTAATAAAAAGAAAAAAGTAAACCAATGGAAATGAAGCTTAGATCTTTAGCTTTAATTCTATCAGTTTACTTTTTTTACTTTTCCTTTTATAATCATGTGATAATAATTGACGTTATAGATGTCCTGCCTGCACTATATAAATAGTAGAAAGAATATTCTATTAGTACTTTGAGTATAGTGGCAATCATTTAAAGGCATCACAAAATATTGCCAATCTTTAAATGCTAGTAGGATGGCGTGTGGCTACCTTGGTATTCAACCTTCAAATGTTGATGATGAAAAGGCATTTTCTCAAGCTGGTTTTACAGTCACTAATTACAAAGAATAACTTCAGTAAAAAAACGATTTCTTGCACAATACTTATGCATTCATGGTTAAAGAAAGCAAGAAAAAACTTAGCCCTTTTAACGATATGCCGAAACAAAATAGTAATACTTTAATAAATTGTATTTCTTAACCAAAATATAGGTTCTATGCCGGACACCATTGGCACCATGATTCTGATGCCAGTGCCCACCCGAGTGCCCAGCTTTTTTTTTGGGCACCGGAAACTTTGGTTGCAAACGCCAACTTTATATCATACTGGAATAATTTAAAAAGCCTAAACATCCATTACATCACCATAATTCATGGATTTTTTTTTTTTATTATTTTCTAATGCTAATCAAAATTTTTTCACTTGGAATAATTTCGTATTATTGTTACGATCTTGAATTTCCATTGGACTAATACGACAGAAATTATTTCTCGCAAATATAAAAGAATCCAAAAAATAAAGCATGTAATTATTATTTCTTATTAATTCCATAATTCAATAAATTCTAAAAAAAAATTTTTTTTTGATTTTTGTAGACTGACAATATTATATATACAAATGTTTCGCTAATAGTGGAAAAACGAGAATTAAAGAAATCGAATAATTTATTACCATCATTTCTTTACATGAGAAAAAAATGGAAATTCATTGTGATTATCATTTTTAATTTCTCTTTAAAAAAAAAAAAATAAAAAATAATGGTAATATTTAAATATAATAAATTTCCGATAATACCAAAGTTTTATCGTAAAAAATCAATAGCTATCAATGAATTAATACCGAAAAATAAAAATAAAAATTACAACCACTTTAATTATCACTATTACACAACAATAGCTTCTACTAATAATAACAATAATAATAAAATTAATGAACAACTAAAAAAAAAATTAATTGATGAAATGATAAGAGTTGATCAAGCTGGAGAAATTGGGGCGAATTGGATTTATAAAGGTCAATTGGCAATTTTAGGAAAAGACAAAAAAGTTGGACCTATAATTCAGGTTTTCTATCATCGTCATCATCATGTTGTTATTGTTCTGGTGGTGGTGGTGGTGATAGTTAAAATTACAATCAACCAACCAAGTAACAAAAAATACTAAATATTATTATACAATAAATTTAAAAATAAAGGAAATGTGGGAGCAAGAAAAAGTTCATCTTCGTACATTTGACAAAATAATTGCTCATCATAGAGTAAGGCCAACTTTATTAAGACCTTTATGGGAATTATCAGGTTATGTATTAGGAGTTGGTACAGCTTTAATGGGTAAAGAAGCTGCGATGGCCTGTACTGAAGCAGTTGAAACTGTTATCGGAGAACATTATAATGAGTAAGTTGATTTTTTTTGTTGGAGAGAAAATACAAAATATTGATATTATTTTTATTATTTTATTTAGTCAATTAAGAGAACTAATAAAGATTGAAAATGATAAAGATATTGAAGAATTAAGAAGTGTAATTATATACAAAAATAATTAATTAATCAAATTAATAAATTGATATTAATAAATTATTAAATATGTGCTATGTTTTTATATAATAAAGACTATCAAGAAATTTCGTGATGATGAATTAAATCATTTGGATATAGCGGTGGATTATGATGCTCAAAAGGTTTGTTTTTAATAAATAAAGAAAAAAACCTATTTTCAAGATGTAAAGTTTTAAACAACTTTCTTGTTTTAGGCACCCTTCCATAGTATATTATCTACAATAATACATAATGGATGTAAAGCTGCTATTTGGATAACAACAAGAATTTGAAAACTTAAATTATAAAAAGAAATTTATTATTATTATAAAAAATTAAAATTAAAATTACAGAAGATTTGACGGCTTATCCAACAAATTTAATAATAACTATAATAATAAAAGTTGCCATTATCATGATTATCTATTTTCTCCAATGTTCTCATCATCACCTTTTTCACTATGAATATTATGATCATTGCTATTAACATTCCTATAATAACTTACTCTATCAACTGCTATTAAATATTCTTTTGTATCATTATTAGTAGTATCATGATAACCTAATGGACCTAAATCACAATCTGCACAACATAAATATTTTACACCAGTTTCATTTAATGTTTTAGAAAATCCAATATTTTCAAATGAAAACATATCTGACACTTTCCAATAAGATCCTTGTGTATTATTATCATCACTAATAGAAGATGATGATATATTTTTTAAAAAAGATTTATCTGATTGTTGTTGATTTGGTGTTTTTAGCTATTAATAATAAAACAGTTGAAAGAAGAATTAGATATAAGCTTGGAACTTATATTTATTTATATTTTTTTTCTTTTAAAAAATACTTTACTAAATCATTAGAACGTTCAACCCAAGTCGCTGAATTTGTTTTTAAAATTAAACTGGCACAGTTATCAATGTTTGGACAATAAATATCATATTCATTAGTGGCGATATCATCATTTTTATTGGATTTTAAATTTTGGTTTGGGTTTGATAAATCTTTATAAAGAAATTTCGACATTTTATTATTTTTATTCTAAAAAAAATTTTATTTACAGAAATTTTATTCGTTTTATCACATAGTGACAAAATCGAATGCCAATAAGAAAAAAATAGGGCGCAAAAACCATTTTATCTAAAAATACATATGCATTGATATATTGCTTTATTTCTTGATCCATCAGGTCCATTATGTATTGAAGAGTTAGTTATATTATAGTGAAATTTAAAAAGTTTAGAGATCTACACAAGCAAATAACTAGAATGACGAATTGCGGATCAATAATCACCACCGTTTAAATTATAAGCTATTTTAATAAGATGCGTGTAACAACCTTCTAAGGTTGAAGATGAATTTTCAAGTTTTGTACAGCAGTCCTCGATACTATCGATGTATCTTACTAGTAAATTGTACGTTAAACGCTTCCAATTGTTTCAGTGTTTCAGAAAATGCTTGTAATAAAAGTGAGTGGCAAAATAAAGTAATTATCTTACAACTTAATACTTCATGAGTTGTTATCTATCTTGTAGCAATATAGAGCTTTAAACTCGGCCTGATACACATTTTTCCTTATGCTAATAGAAAGAAGATCACCTGTCTATGAGATTTCTTAAATTTGGTAACTATATTTGCTCTTGATCTGAAATTTAAGTCTATGGCTAAATTAACATTGAAACCTGAATCAGGTATCAAATAAACAATTTTTCAGGCCCTATTGTATTAACCACATTATTAATTACCAAAAAAGAAGGTAACCTATATTGTGTAGTATTTTTTATTATTATTATTATTATTATTATCGGTGAAGATCTATCTATATATACATAGTTCTTGGGGTCACGTATGACAAAAATAATGCTATTTCAAATTACTGACAATTGGAAAAATGTGGATTAAATAATTTATAATTTCTTTTTTAATAAAGTAATAAAATAAAGCAATATTTATAGAATATAATTGTTTGCTAACTCATTAACCAATTCTTCAATTTTTGATTTATGCTGATTTATCAGCTCGGTATTTCGTTTACTTTCCAGCATCAATCGTTCAGCTTCGGAATTTTTTAGCATCAAACTCTTGTCTTTTTGTCTACAGTCATTAACCAATTTTTCAATTTTTGTTTTATGTTGATTTATTAGCTCGGTATTTTGTTTATTTTCCAACATCAATCGCTCAGCTTCGGAATTTTTTAGCATCAAGTCCTTATCTTTTTGTCTGCAGTCATTAACCAATTCTTCAATTTTTGATTTATGCTGATTTATCAGCTCGGTATTTTGTTTACTTTCCGACATCAATCGTTCAACTTCGGAATTTTTTAGCATCAAGTTCTTATCTTTTTGTGTACAGTCATTAACCAATTCTTCAATTTTTGATTGTTTCTGTTTTATCAGCTCGATATATCGTTTATTTTCCAACATCAATCTTTCAACCTCAGAGTTTTTTAGCATCAAATTCTTGTCTTTCTGTCTACAGTCATCAACCAATTCTTCAATTTTCAATTTATGCTGATTTATCAGCTCGGTATTTCGTTTACTTTCCAACATCAGTCTTTCAACTTCGGATTTTTTTAGCATCAAACTCTTATCTTTTTGTCTGCAGTCATTAACCAATTCTTCAATTTTTGATTTATGCTGATTAATCAGTTCGGTATTTCGTTTGCTTTCCAGCATCAATCTTTCAACTTCGGATTTTTTTAGCATCAAACTCTTATCTTTTTGTCTGCAGTCATTAATCAATCCTTCAATTTTTGATTGTTTCTGCTTTATCAGCTCGGTATTTTGTTTACTTTCCGACATCAATAGTTCAATTTCGGATTTTTTTAGCGTAAAATTCTTATCTTTTTGTCTACAGTTATTAATCAATTCTTCAATTTTTGATTGTTTCTGATTTATCAACTCGGTATTCAGCCTATTTTCCAGAATCAATCTTTCAACTTCGGATTTTTTTAGCATTAAGTCCTTATCTTTTTGCCTACAGTCATTAATCAATTCTTCGATTTTTGATTGTTCCTGACTTATCAACTCGGTATTCTGTTTATTTTCTAACATCAATCGTTCAACCTCAGAATTTTTTAGCATCAAGTTCTTATCCTTTTGCGTGCAGTCATTAATCAATTCTTCAATTCTTAATTGTTTCTGATTTATTGACTCGGTGTTATCTGATATCAATTTTTCGATTTCAGATTTTAAGTTCTTATTCTTTTGTTCATAGTCATTAATCAACCCTTCAATTTTCAATTGTTTCTGCTTTATCATATCATTCATTTTCATATTTTCAGAAATCAAAGATTCAATTTTTAAATCTTTTTGCATTAAAATGTCATCCTTTTGCTTAATTTGGAGATTTAACGACTCGTGATCTAGTTGCATTTGTTCCATCTGTTTATCTTGAGAGATGATAGATCCAATATCAGAACATTTCAGTTGGATTTGTTGGATAAATTCATTTTTCTTCCTGATTTCTGATGATAAAGAATCGATTTCTAATTGATTTTGTCTTACAATTTCATTTTTTATTTCACATTCAGTTGTTAACGATTCATTTTCAAGTCGAAGTGTTTCAACAACCTTTTGTATTTCATAGAAGAGAGGAGGTGTAAGTATATATATATTAATAATATTTAAAATAAAATATGCCTAAATAATAATAATCACAAAATTAGGTTCTTGATTTTCATCATTAGGACTGCTAGTAGTTGGATGCTGCTGATTAGTTTTTGGAGATGGATTTACAATAGTCAAACTTATTTTAGCTGATTTGTATTTGTCGTTGATTAATTTTTGCATTTTCTCTTTAAACCGATTATATTCACTCTCGCATTTTCTTACTTCATGCTATTATTATTCATCATTAAATCATTTATATAAAAAAATACATAATAAAATTATATAATTTAGAATATTTAAAAATTAATATATATATATATATCAGATATAATATAGAAATGTTTTATACAGCAGCTTGAGTTTTGATGTATTGGTAATGTTGTTGGACTTTTTTTAATTCTTCTTTAGTCAATCGATTCTTTTCCATCTCTTTATTTAAAGAGTCATTCAAACATCTAAATATATTATTTAAATAATAAAATATTTAATTATTGTTATTATTGTATTATTGTTGTTATTATTATTATTATTATTAAATTCTTACAGAATATTTGATTTTAATGAATCAACTTCACGTTCGCTCAAATCAAGCTTTGCTTTTAAATTTTTCTGATGCAACATGCAACGAATGAATAAATTAATAATTAATGTGTATAAATAAAATACAAGTACATGTGTATTTTATACTAATTATTTACCATGCTAGTAGCTAACAATTCATTATCACTTTGTGATCTTCTATATTGATCAAGCATTTCTTCACGATATCCGTTATCTTTTTGTTGCTGGTTTAATAGCGAACCGACACAGTCCAAAATCGATACTATAGATTTTTCATCAACATTTTCAGAAATTTTTGGAAATGAAGGATATCCAAGCATTGCCAATTGTTGATTAACTCGTGATATCATATCTTGCAAACCAGTTCGATGATCATTTATTACGCTGCTGTTTGTAAGGAAGTCTTGATAACTAATTTTTCAAAAAAATATATATATAAAGGAAAAAAAATTTTTAGATTTCTTGGTTTTATACTCTTCTCACTTTAAATTGTAAGAAAGAAGTTACAATTTTCTCGGTGTGCGTTCCCTGTTTGGTGAGGTTGGCTTAAGAAAATCATCGGTATTGAGTTTTCTCTTCAAATTTTCCATTGTGTTATTATTTAAATAAAAAGAAAATTTCCAATAATACGCGTATGTCCGAATTAAACCAAATGATAAACATAAGTCATATGACACCTAAAAAAATCTGATGATCATCCAACTAATATATATAGGAAAGTTGGGAAAAATAATAACTAATACTAAGCTACTAAGCTCATTTCTATTGGATTATTTTATTATCATAGTAATATAAATTTTCTTTAAAAAATTCTTCAGTTTGGAAATTTAAAGAAATATAAAAATAAATATATTTATTACTTGAATCGTTGGAATTATTAAATTGTTACAATTAATTAATTGAAATGCTGTATATTAAATCTAAATTCATCATCTTTAACCTAAATATATATTTTTATAACTAAGGAATCCAAAATTTCATTATAACAGGCCGTGTTTTTGAAAGAAAAACAAATTACAAAAGTCAAGAAAAAATTTCTAAAGGTTTGTTGGTGGTAAAAGGCAATGAATTGATACAGAAATTGATGGATTTAAGGAAAATGATAATGAGAATCCATCTTTAAATTAGAGTTTGGCACCGCCTAAAGATTCTTTAACCAGTTAACGGTGCCCATCTATACTTTAAATATGGTTGATATAGAAGAAGATCAATTAAAAAATGAAAGAGATTGATTTGCTGGTGCAATGAGAAGATAAAGACCAATCTTTATTTTATAAAATTTCGAGCCATGACGCAGTCATTAGCATCTTTAGATGACATTAACCATGTTATTTCTAGACAAAGAATCGTGCATTTTGTTAATTATGCAAAATTATACATACCATACGTAACTTGGATTTTGATTAATATCCATGTAATATCTAATGTTTCAAGCTTTCCTATAGTTTGAATAATCAACTTATTTATTAGCGTAAGAAAGAAATCAGTTGGAATCGGTACTACGCTTTGTTATCCTTTTTTTGTTTAGAGTTTTTTTTTTTGAAAAAAACTGAGGTTTTACAAATTTCAACCTGTTGGAATAATGGCGTCTTCTCTCTTCATTGCAGAGCTCATAGGAGGGAGGAGCGGATATGAACAGCTAGTGAAAAATCGCCGTGGAATTTTTTGAGCAATAAATTTTTCAAAAAAAAAAATTGAAATCGATCGATCCACATGATTGATTTGACGAATAATTATTTTATTATATGTCAAAATCTATAATCAATTGATACGTAAATTTACGTACCCCGTAATAATTGCGTGAAAAGACTATGAACATGTATAATAACCACGTAATGACATCATAATAATATCTATAATCACATATTCGCATTGTCAAATGTCATCAAGATAATTCATTCATCACAAGGTTTAAAACATTCGATCGATTAATTAATGAATAAATCCTTAAAAAGTCATTTTCATATTTTTTTTTCCCCTGTTCTATTCTTTTAATTGCCATCAAATTACACAATCCCAAATACTATAATCAACTTTTTTCTATAAGATTATTTTTTGTATCATTGAGATTGATTTTTTTATAATTAATCCGCGGTTTTGATGAAAATTCATAAGATTAATATTGTAATTTTTGAAAGTTCGTATTCTTTCTTTTAGTGATTTCGGATGCTTGATTTTTTAAAAAATCCATCCAATTTTGATAAATGTTTCTTTCGGAAGATCAGACCAAAGAATCTTGCAACAACAACAACAACAAGCATAGACCCATCGGCAAAATATCAATGAATCAAATGGTGTTAATTATAACGTATATCAGGGCGTGGGAAAAAATAAATACAAAAAACTTTGTGATTTGAAAATATCAAAAAAATGCTCGGGTGCTGGATAACTTTAAAAAGATATCGATTAAAAGAAAGATGAAGAGAAATTCAACGAGAAGTAGCAATTTTATTTAATTCAACTCTGAAATAAATAAAACAAGTCATCTCTTGTTTTCCCAATTTCTTCAAAAATCTGTGCTAGTGCATGTTTTTTTGCCAAAATCGTTTACTTTAGCGGCAATAAAAATTTATTGGAAAAAATAAACAATAATTACAATAATAAAATTGAAATTAATCAAATTCCCGACATAACGTAAATAAATGAATGAATAAATGAATAGATAGATAATATGGAATCTCGAAAAAGCCATCTTTACGACTTATTATTATTCGGTTTTAGTACGATAAACTATTGGGGTGTCAGATGGAACAATACCAATATTTTCCAGTTCAAGTAACTTGTAATGTTCATCTTTCAACTTTTCAATAATTTCACCTTTGTATGTTATCTGTAAAGCTTTTAATTCTTTTACCCCTTCTCCGCCTGATAATAATTGATCAATAAATTCAGCTGTTCGTTCAAAGGCTATCTTTCTTGAGGTACTGTCGCCTGTAAAAAACTATTTTGAAAGTATCATCATCATCACTATTATTATTACTTATTATTTTGCGCAATTAATGCTAATTTTTAAATTTAAACTTTATGAAATTACCTGGAAGACGTGAGGCATTTCTTGATAAACTTCAAGAACAACTTTTGTAGGTGTTTTATAAGGCGAATTTTTAAATTTTTCAGCATTGTAATGGGGCAAATTATATTTTTCTGGATTAGCAGCTTTATAAGCAAAATAGATATCCTCATCTCTTAATATTTCTCCATCGCCTGTTTGCTATACAACAAAAAATTATTTGTTATCTCTGCAAGATTTATCACGTAAAAGTTCAAAAAAAAAAGATATTTACCACTAATATTGGTGGCAAACCACCTAAACTTTCAGCATACAATGGAGAAACGTACGGAATTGCTATTCCTTCATTAGACACATAAAATTGCATACGACCATCACCACGTTCAAATGATTTATGCCAAAATTTTGGTTTATTGTCAACATTTAATTGGATTTTTTCTGATAATTCTTTTGCCTTTTGTTCAAATTCTTCCCACCACGGAGGAGATATTGTTTTATGAATAGTATCAGTTGACAGTATATCTGTTTCATTAAGTCTTGGATCTTTTATTGATGGCATCGTGTGAGCTAAATCAACCCATGGTGACCACACAACAGCTCCAGCTGGAATAGGCAATGAGTTTTTTGAGTCACGTATAGCAAGTAATGTTGCAATTGTTAGACCACCACCTGCACTATCACCCATAATTATAATATTTTTAGGTTCAATTGGTAGAAAATCCGCATCTTTTGGTGGATCAATAAGATACTTGTAGGCAGTTATGGAATCATGTAAAGCGGCAGGAAATTGACTTTGTGGTGCAAGTCTATAATTTGGTACTTTGTTTTTTTTTGAAGAAAATAAAATTATGCGTTTTTTGTTAGTCAACCAAACCTTTTTTTTTTTGTCAAATCAAATTTCATTTTCGTAATTTATAATCAATTACCAAATAGTCTTGCATTTGTAGATTTTGCAACTTTAGAAGTATAACTTCGATAAGCACCGGGTGATGCGAAAATATATCCACCACCATGCAAGTACAAAATAACCTTATCATATTTTTTCTTGTCGCCATTTTTTTCTTCTTTTTTAACGTAAACCCATTCACATTCCAACCCATCTCCAAGATTAGCACTTCCCCAATCATCAAAAAGTACATGATTATAATCTTTCAAAATCTCATCAATGTAAACTTCCGATTTTTTACGAAGTGAATTCGACAATGACAGCTCATCTACATGTACACCATCACCGACAGCACTATTGACCGTAAGCGTTGCTTGAATATCTTCGAAAGGTTTACCAAACATATCTTTTACAATGTTGACCGTCGAATGATATTCTAAGTCCCATGATGGTTGTGGTGGTCTGAAATCCGACATTTTTATTTTTTTACAAGAATTAAGGTTTTTTTTTAATTTTTATTATTATTATTTTTATTATTTATATGAATAAATATAACGTTTAAATTTTTTTTTTTTAAAAAAAAAATTTTATTTCATAAAATAATAAATTCCATGTATTTATTTATTTTTGCTCTTTGATTTTGTTGTATGTGAAATTGAAAATATTATGGAGTGGAGTGAAATTCTGATTGCTAATTTGAATTTCACACATGTAAATTTGAATTACGCATATGTGAATTGCGAATTCACATAATTTCATTTTCACGTACAACAATTTTAAAATATTAATTCAATATTACTAATTATGGGTTGACAATAGAAACAGAGAGAAACAAGGCGTGTGTTTCTATTATCCACCACTTTATGTGAATCGTGAAACTTGAATTCAAAAACTTTAATTTTTTCAAGTCTTTGGCCAATCAATCAATTTTGCAAAGCCAAGCTACTCCGAAAGCCTTTGCATTCTGTTGTCCCCAAAATATTATATAGTCTAAAAATAGTTAGCCAATTTTGTCATAGAGGTTGGAACCGGTTTGATTTAAAACCGGTTGAAACCGGTTGCAATATAAAACCGGTTTTTATCATTCATACAATCACTGCTAAATCATTTATCAAATTCTCTGTCGCCATTTTTTCAAACAAAATACTAATATGTATATATGATGTATATTTTTTGAATTATATATATTATTGTATATATAATTTATATATGAATGTATATTGTGAGATCGTATCCAAGCTTCAATGATGATAATTTATTTATTTGATGTTTATGCTAATACAATAATACAATTTCTTCCAATTTATATATACTAAATTGTAATAACAATTTCCGCGAATATACTGTATATTTATGTTTTACTCTCAAACTATCTTTCACCATCATTAGATGATTCCTTGCTAAGCAATACTAAACAATCTACTTAGATTTCACACTATGTCCTGATCACGTTTCTTGGTGGATGCCCTTTCGCGCTGTTACTCCCTACTCAAGTCAGGTACATTTCCCAAACTTCACTAAATAAAATTTACCTACTAAAAGAAAAGAAAAGAAATAAATAATAATAATAATAACAGAGACAATTATAAAATAAGAGAGAATTAATTACTGAATTATGCACGGGATATTAGTACGAAAATATAAAATCGAAGACCAGGACAAGATTAAGGTTAAGAATAGTTGGTTATTTATTATGAATTAACTATTCATTAACTATTGATTTTCTATTTTTTTAATTAAGAAAATTACAATGTTATTTATACATGTTAAATGTCCAATCATCTAGTTCCCCAATTTCTAAAAACTCTTAATTAAAGTATTCCTTAAAAATAAACAAACCTTTCTTTTGGAAATATTTAAAGAAATGTTACTTTCTTGATAATTCCCGCGAGTTAATTATTTTATTGGTTTATTGTACTTTATCAAATTGGACTGATTTGAATCCTTTAAATGTATTTCCGTTTTGATTTCCTTTTCGTACAATGTTCGTAAATCACTATTACTATTACTATTTCACAATATGTAAATTCGAAAGATGATGATACATTTATTTAATGTTTACACTAATACAATAATATAATTTAGCAAGGAATTGTTTAATGACAGTGAAAGATAATTTTGAGAGTAAAGCATAAATATATTAATATATTCGCGGAAATTGTGATTGCGATTGTTTATCAATGGTCCCAAAGGAAGAGTTTGCAGAATTACACGAATTCTTTCAAGCTCTTTCTCAACTTGTACAAGACAACCTTTTAATGGCTCAGATCATGGTAATGGATGATGATCAGGTAGTAAATATGAACAGACTTCTCAAAAAGAAAGCTTGCGTCAATAAAAGAACTGAAATCACAATATTTTAATGTGCCGAAAATTTGCAATCTTGCTTTGAAAATATCAGTGTTCATGGTAATATTAAAGAATGCATTCTGCACATTATTTATTCTACTGGCGTTAGGAATTGCTATTTGTTAACAACTTGTTATAATTGTTTATAACTATAAATGCTATAGTTGGTTGTGAAAATATTCAAGCCACCAACTTGTTAGTGGTCCGCCGATCACGGAATTATTATGAATTAACTATGGTGCAAGTCACTTAGTCACTGAACTTTTTGTGCTACAACGACAATTTTGAGAAAAAAATTTACAATCAAAAATGCAATAAAATTTTAATGATCACGTGCTTTCAAAGATTGTCAAATACAGATTTTATCCAAATATATTAATTATTCCATTATATTAAAAATACTTGAAACTAACAATATTATGTATAAAGAAAATAGTAAATGGATTAATCCAATTACTTCTTTTCATCAGCATCATTTATCTTCATTTTTTTCATTATCAAGCACTGCTACAGCTACTCTCTTATTTAAGTAATAAGGGATTGTAACTATGGAAATTTGAACCTTTTTTCTCAGCATTTGGACAGTTTTAGATGTTGTGATCTCTAAATAATAAAAAGTTAATTTTTGGCAAGAAATTCAATTGATTGTAATTTTGAATTTGACAGTTTTAGATTTGAAACTAATTCAAAACTGGCCCAAGAGAATGTTTCTATGTTGGTGTTACAAAAAATATGGGACAATTGTCCTGTTTATATGTTTCAAATAGACTATTATCTTGATTAAAGTGATTGCATTCTCTTGTAAACTTGTTTTTCCACTCATTATTATTATTATCACGTGATGAAAGATCGGCTGTACAAAATTTTGAAAATTTCAATTTTTCCAATTCGTTCATTTTTAATATAAAAAATTTGCGTGTAACACGTCATTTTTGGGGGTTAACATAGTAAACTCGTGAAACTTTGAGAACTTTAATGTGTCACTCCTCCATGGTAACATGGCATATCAACAAAATGAAATCATAGAATTGTAGAGAAAGGTCTTAGCTTTAATTCTATGATTTGTTTTTTTGGTCATACATTTCCATTTTTGGAGAGGATATAGGATCTACACAGCCAATAAAAAGTTCAGCGACTAAGTGACTTGCACTATAAAATCACCTGATTTCTGTCAGTGCCCTAAGGACTTGATTTTTCCATAAATCAATGCATAATCATTTACAAAATTTGCATTTTAAAATTTTAATTCTATTCAATCCTTGAAGGTGCTCTGGAATAACTATATGGGTCTTTGTAATATTAAAGACAATCCAATTTTCCATAATTCTTTCTTGAGTTGATATCTTGCTTGCTGCCTGACAAAAATTATTGGATCTCCCCTCTATGAAAGAATTCGATATATTAACATTACTTTTATCAATAAAAACTAATATTACTAATAGTATTAACAATTAATATTAACCTAAATAGATCAGAGATTCCTGTAATGATTCATATCCATTATGTAAGAGCACATAGTTTAAAAAATCCAAGTCTATTAAAAAAAGTAATATTTATATTGCATTCAGAATTAATTCGCAGAAATTTGTAAGTAAAATATGTTTGAAGTGTCGCATCCAAGACACCTTGTGCATTCGACTTTTTCTTCTATTTCTTCAAATTCATGAGTAACTATCTTGTTTAGTTCAACCTTCTGGATATCATGGTTCTTGATCTTATAACTGGAGAAAAAAAACCGTGTTCATTATGAGTCAATTTTTTATTCAAATCATGGAAAAGCCCACACGAAGAAGCTTGTATAGTGATAAAGCCTGGCGTGGACCATAATGGTCAGTGGGCTTCAGAAGATCTTGTTGAACAAGTAATATAGTTGAACCTATTTAAAATTAATTAATTTGAATGTTGTAAAAAACTTATTTTAAAAAATCATATCTATAGATTCAAAATAAAGCCATACCTACGTTTCCCAGGTGCAATTAGATCTGTGCATTTTGATAACGCAGCCAGCAAGCAATTTATGTTTGCTGGTGATGATTTAATGACTGCTCAAATGAACCTCAGACTTGGTGGTTGTAATAAATACACCTTTAAATATGGCATTTTACCTAGTGGAAAGCCTCAAAAAATGCACCTAGAAGATGGAAGGTAGAAAGGAATTGAGAAGATTATGGAGAATGTAACCTTTGGTCAATTGATAAAAGGCTTATTCGCCTATGTAAGGATTGTCAAAAGCATTCTTTGACAAGAGAAGATTGTTGTGCTGTTCGAATTCTTTCTTTACAACCTGATTTTGCTCTCAGTGTCTTTTGATATAAGAGATTATTGAAGACCATGGATGTAAAGTAATTTTTTTCCCTAAACTTCATTGTGAGTTCAATTTTATTGAATATTTTGGGGAGTAGCAAAAAAATACACAAGCTTGTGATAATTCTTTAAAGGTTTAGAAAAAAACTAAAATCTTAGTTTTAAGTTTCAAATGTTCAGAATATAACATCTTGTATTAGTGAGGGTAAATATAATGTACAGTTGATAAACCTTGTTTATTTCGATGAGATAAACTCATAATAAATGAAAGTACTTAGATAAAGGCATTAATGGATGTTTTTTATGAACTAAATCCTTAATTTTAATTAATCAATAAAAACAATAATGATTAAGTTGATATGTAAAAAAAAAATTTTTAATAGTCATAAATTGAAAAATAGTTGAATTCTTTCTTTCCCCTAAAACATATTTTATCAATTGTACAAATAAATATACTCATTTAAATTGAGATTGAGAGTGAATGGTAATATAAACAGACAGAAACAGACATTTACTTTAACTCCACTTGATTATTTAAAATAAACTACATTTGAGGGCTTTCAAATTTTGTCTCCACCAATATTACCATTATTACTTCATCATCATCATCAAAATATTTATATCATTTAAATTGATTTTATCAACCGATTTCATAAACCTTGTTCATTTGTCACATCATCTACCAATTTTTCCATGCCAGCTGCCAAAATTTTTGCATATCCCTTCACCCATTTGTAAAGAAATATCAATTAAATTGATACCAACCAGTAAAACTTCAAACGGGCCAAGAAATAAAAGAAATAATAGGTTTGAGTTTTCGAATTGACTTAGCTCGAGCTGGGCTTGCGCTTATATAAATTTTTTTTTAGGTAACGAATGATTAATTCTACCATTTCATAATACTTTTATTTTATTTATGCACATTACCTAAAAACAACTTAAGAGCTGATTTTCTTGGACTCAATTCGAGCTTAGAAATTCAAATTTTAACTCGAGCCTGCTCAACTTAGAGTTTCTGTTAAAATAAAATGGATGAAACGAATAATTCGAATAAAATGAATAATAATGAACAAATAATTCAAATAAAAACCCAAATAATTTGAATAAACAAGTGGTATTACGAATAGGAACTCTAGCTCAATTCAATAATAATAAAGATTTTTTAAACGTTTTGCATTTCATTCTAATTCTCCGCAAACATCTGAGCAAACATTGTGAAATTTTATACAGGCAAACTCCTTTCAACAAATTATAATTCAATTCGCATTTTTTAAAAAAATATAAAATTCGTATAATTCTGGCTGTAACGAATTCGGCTTGACTGCAGGTGGAAATAGGATCTGAAAAAAATGGAAATTTCTCCTGAATGCTAAAAATTTAGAAAAAAGGAAAATTTTTTGGTGCTAAAATTTAAGAACTTTATTTTATTCTTCTGTTTTATTACTAAGAGCATTACCAAATAAATCAGTAACTTCGAAATCAACCATAATTAATAAGTGCAATGTGCCATTTTCCATTGCATTACATTTGATAATATTCTGTTTGCTAAAACCTCTTTCACAGTCTACACTAGAAAATGGAATTGAGTGCACTATTTCCATGAGTTTTAAAATATACATATGTAAACTCGATAAGTCGGTCACTCGATAAGTCGGTTTTGGCCTAACTCGACCAAAAATTTTCGCCCCGTTTTTTTACTATTTAAAAAAATTCGATAAGTCGGTCAATCTATATAAAGTCGCGATAAGCGCTAAGTTGGCCAATCACTTAGCCCAAGTATAATTAAATGAATCGCGATAAGTCGGTCTCACGTGATATCTCATTATGTAAAGGGTCATCATTACTATTTTAGTAACGTATGATCTAATAATTTTTATTCGTAATATTTCTTGGCAATGACACTATCAATATGTCATTTCCTTTTATTTCTTTATATGCTAAATCGTAAATATTGTAAAAGGACAAAATGAAGTTGATGACGATGAAACAAATGAAACAAATGAACCTGAGCTGATGATCATTAATATGGAAGCTATAAAAGCTCCGGAAATTATACTTAAATATGTACAGCAAAAAATTTTAGATATTGATTTTCAAGTATTAGAAATGTCAAAAGATTAAAAAGTGAAATTTCTTACAAAAATTCTCAAGAAAAAGTGCAAACAAGAATGGAAGATTATTATAATGTCAACGTTTTAAGTGAATGAATTGTTTTTTTTTAATTTTTTACCAACTGTATTTTTATTATCATCATTATTTGCATTCATATTATTAAAAATAAAATTAATTTTTTACGTAACATGTATCACATGATTTAATCAAAAATTCGATTTTTTACGGTTATCTCGGCATTACGGATGACTCGGTATAGCGGATAAATTTCCTGGAACAAACATATCCGTTATACCGAGACTCACTGTGTATTTTTGATGTTTATATTTTCAATGTTAATATTTTTATTTTAATAAATTAAAAAATCACGTGAAATTCGATAAGTCGGTCGCAGGGGTCCGCCCTGACATGACTGACTTATCGAGTTTACATATGTAAATAAGACTTGGAAATTTGGAAATTGTAATATTTTCTTTTGCCATCCAGTAAATATTAATTATATGTTTGTTACCATTATTAGTGGCTTTTTTTGAAGAACCTTGCATTGTTATTCTTGCCTTTTCTAGAAGCAAAGCATCTTTATGTTGATTTGAAAGTGCTCGAGTTGCTAGAGCAGTATATTTTGAAACATTCTTTAATCCTAAATAATAACATTATGATATATATCAGTACAGTCAACCTCCCTAAGTGCATCCCCCTTGGGAATGAGTGGGAGCGTGCATTTAGGGAATTAAAGTATTTTATTGATTGCATATATTGGTGGCTCATGTGACACTAATTAAATTTTTAAATTACAAAAAAAAAAATTCAAGGCATGAATCTATCTATCTATTGTAATTTGCTCCATTGTATTTATTTTTTTTAAGTTAATATATTTTAAGAGAATTAATTAACTGATTTTGCTTGTTCATTGTATGACAATTTTCAAACTTGTTAACTATGGTAGAAATAAGTTGATAAGAATGTTAGCCAAAAAGGTTTTTGAAAAAATCAATTTTGGCAAGCAATTTTGGATTTACAATATTCTTTGTATCAATAGACATAAAAAATCCACCCAGCCTTTTGGTATTTAGTTAAAGAGTCCAAATAATTTTAGTTATAATTGTGGCAACCAATAAAATTAATTTTGGCATTTATAAAAACTATTTCACCATTATTAAATATATTAATATTAACATAGTGGGCTTTATCTGTGATTGGTTGATCCATAAAGAAATTGATTGGATAATTTTATAATATGCCGATCATTATTAAAAC
>CAUDNR010000678.1:0-23182 GCA_958430865.1 Entrophospora sp. SA101
AGGAAAGTGCGCCATGCGGAGGTTCATTTACGTTCCGAATTGGCAGAAAGAATTTCAAATTTCAAAAAAAAAATTTATATAGTTGGCTTGGTCTAAAGACCTCCTAAATTTTGGGCAAATATTAAAAGTATAGAAGTCAATTTCTGTCCTACCTTTTAAAAAAATGGCTTTATTAATTGATAGAATATGTCTTTAGTTTTAATGATTATAATTATTATAACAATGTTATAATTATGAAATTACATTGTTGATTAAATAGTTTTAGCAATTTTGAAATTATTTTTTTATTGAACATTCAAAATTTAGTTGACAAATAAATTTCTTTTTTAGTGTATTAATCCTGTATCATTATTACAATAAGTACAGTTGATACATTGTTCAAAAGTGGCAAGCCTTGAAGCACCAATATTCTATTTTGGTGTAGTTAAATTAAATTTTTTCAGGTTGGTAATTTGAATTATAAATAATTAATTCGACTAATAATTTTTTATAATAAAGTATCGTCGTCAATACAGCAGTTATTAGTATTAGTATTAGTATCTAAATTATATTGTTTAATGTATTATATTATATTAAATATGTAAATTTTAATTTTTATTATTTATTATTCTATATTTATATTTAAAGTTAAATTAAAAAAAAAACAAAATTGTACACTTATTGTGATGCTCAACACAAGCAACATTATTATTCGATTACAAAATTAGTTCCCCAAAAAAAAATTTTTTTAATGAACTTTGTATTGTTTTGTTCATTCTAATTTTCTGACCATAAAAAAAATCCCATCCTGGTTTCGGGTTTTATTTTGAGGAGTTTTAGTTTGATAAATCCAACATTTGTGAAATTGGTATTTGAAGTCGTGAATAAAAATCTTTCTCATTTAATTTCAAAGAAATATTTTAAACAACATGATCTTTGATCCATTTTTAATGCAAAGCTATTTCGGATGGCTGATTGGTCTATCTGCTATGGTAATATATATATCGTTGGAATTATTTATTTAAAAAAATTTTATTAATTTATTAATATTTTATTTGCATAATGTGCATTTTAGGTTCATTTCCACAATCTAGTTATTTCAATTTTATTGTATAAGGTTCGAAAAACAAAAGTCTCAAATATTCTAAAAATCATATTTAATATTGGTGGACTGCTTAGGAATGCAGGACAACTATGGTTTATAGTAGTTCCAGTTGATGTAACAATCATCGAGTGTAAATTGGCAAGCTATTTCTTACCAATAGCAAATGTAATTTATAAAAGTGCTTTGGTTGCATTCTTGTTGTGGCGATTAAGACAAATCGAAAGCATAAAATTGGATGTATGGGTAGGATCGATATTGTTTATTGGTAGATTTCTCTTTCAATTGGAATAATAAAGTTTTGCCAGTTACCAATTTCCCTAATTTCACCAGTTGCACCAATTTCACCAGTTGCACCAGTTGCACCAGTTGCACCAGTTACGGCAATTTCGACAAACATCCTTTGAGTTGCACCATTGGTGGAATAGTTTCACCAGTTACACCAGCCGTAACTACTCAATTTCACCAGCAACCTTAGTAATTCGTTCAAAAATGTAATAAAATTTTTCAAAAAATTAGGACTTCACGTGATTTTAGTTTTCTTACTGCCAAATTTAGATACGATAGTCAATATCTAGTCTAAATTTGGTAATATTTTTCCTAAATTTAGAAATGATCATAGTGGACAAATTCCTCGCGAGCATAGTAAAGTACATGTTTTAAAAAAGAATAGAACTCTAAAACAAATAATTTTTTTGAGAAAATCTCTCTATTACATTAAAACTAAAGACATATTCTATCAATTAATAAAGCCATTTTTTTAAAAGGTAGGACAGAAATTGACTTCTATACTTTTAATATTTGCCCAAAATTTAGGAGGTCTTTAGACCAAGCCAACTATATAAATTTTTTTTTTGAAATTTGAAATTCTTTCTGCGAATTCGGAACGTAAATGAAAATCTCGATGGCTCACTTTGCTTCCTCATTTGTAAACTTGTTTTCCTTGAAGTTAAATTTTAAAACCTAAATAATGTGGAAATTAACGTTTCGCAAGCCATAAACGGCTTGAATATGTTAATAAACTTATTATTGGGATATCAAGGAACAATTTTACAAATTTCATTGATAAGACTTATGGATTTAATAGTAACTTTATTGAAGAGTAAGTATAACATTCAATTAATGATTGTTTTAATGATTATAATTATTATAACAATGTTATAATTATGAAATTACATTGTTGATTAAATAGTTTTAGCAATTTTGAAATTATTTTTTTATTGAACATTCAAAATTTAGTTGACAAATAAATTTCTTTTTTAGTGTATTAATCCTGTATCATTATTACAATAAGTACAGTTGATACATTGTTCAAAAGTGGCAAGCCTTGAAGCACCAATATTCTATTTTGGTGTAGTTAAATTAAATTTTTTCAGGTTGGTAATTTGAATTATAAATAATTAATTCGACTAATAATTTTTTATAATAAAGTATCGTCGTCAATACAGCAGTTATTAGTATTAGTATTAGTATCTAAATTATATTGTTTAATGTATTATATTATATTAAATATGTAAATTTTAATTTTTATTATTTATTATTCTATATTTATATTTAAAGTTAAATTAAAAAAAAAACAAAATTGTACACTTATTGTGATGCTCAACACAAGCAACATTATTATTCGATTACAAAATTAGTTCCCCAAAAAAAAATTTTTTTAATGAACTTTGTATTGTTTTGTTCATTCTAATTTTCTGACCATAAAAAAAATCCCATCCTGGTTTCGGGTTTTATTTTGAGGAGTTTTAGTTTGATAAATCCAACATTTGTGAAATTGGTATTTGAAGTCGTGAATAAAAATCTTTCTCATTTAATTTCAAAGAAATATTTTAAACAACATGATCTTTGATCCATTTTTAATGCAAAGCTATTTCGGATGGCTGATTGGTCTATCTGCTATGGTAATATATATATCGTTGGAATTATTTATTTAAAAAAATTTTATTAATTTATTAATATTTTATTTGCATAATGTGCATTTTAGGTTCATTTCCACAATCTAGTTATTTCAATTTTATTGTATAAGGTTCGAAAAACAAAAGTCTCAAATATTCTAAAAATCATATTTAATATTGGTGGACTGCTTAGGAATGCAGGACAACTATGGTTTATAGTAGTTCCAGTTGATGTAACAATCATCGAGTGTAAATTGGCAAGCTATTTCTTACCAATAGCAAATGTAATTTATAAAAGTGCTTTGGTTGCATTCTTGTTGTGGCGATTAAGACAAATCGAAAGCATAAAATTGGATGTATGGGTAGGATCGATATTGTTTATTGGTAGATTTCTCTTTCATGTATGTATAATATAATCATTTATTTCTTTATATTTATAAAACAGTTATCATTATTATTTATTCTCTTTTTTCCTTGAATACTTTTATAAAAAAATAATAGTTAGCACCACCAATAGTTGGAATTGAGTCTACTGTTAATTATGATGTAGGAAATGAATCATTTAGGTGTTCATCTGATATTGAACATAACAAAGTTTCAATAATTGGAGCCCTTGTATTTGAGTTTGCAATTTATTTGTTTGTCACTTTCCGATTAGTAAAAATTTTGATCAGGGCAAATAAATATTCTATATTGATGAATAATACAAGAAACTCAAAAGGAAGTTTATTTACAACAGTCATGTATTGGAATTTTATTAGAGTGTTTTTGGCAATTATTTCTGATGTAATTGTCTTATCATATACATTACTTGGATTTTACGAAGATAACGATCTGGATCATGCGTTTATTGAAGGCAATATACAAACTGTATTATACATATGTTTATCATATTTTATAACTGCTGATGTAGAAATTGTGAAAGTGGTTGAAAGTAAAAAAAAAGTTCCTAGTGGCTCAGCTAGAAATGATATCTCGACTAAAGGAAGCATGTCTGAGATTTCATTAAGCAATCGTACATCCAACCAGAGTCTAGCATCAGTTCAGTTCGCTTCTAAACATTATGAATTATCAGAAGCCGAGCAAAAAAATTCTGATGATATAGATGAAGGTAAAGTTGCCATTGTGTCGATGAAGAAGTTATCATTTACCGAGTGCGCAAATTTAGTATTAGACGGCCGATCTACCAAAGAAAATAATAAAGATACCGATGATTATAATGAGTTATATGATAATGAAGGAAACAAAATAGACATAGAAGTGATTGACGAAGAAGTTACTGATAATAATTTCGGTGGGACGGCGTTAATGACACCTAGGACAACGAGAACCCCAAATGATTGGGCTTGATAATGTATAATATTTTTAATTTAAATGCTGTATTTATTCTTGTCTTTTTAATTTAAATTATTTATTTATTATTTAATTTGTAAAACAATAATGTTACGCGAATATAAAAATTAGCTAAATGAATAAAATTTAATAAACAAACGAACCAACCATCGTTTAGCAAATATTTTTATAAAAAATTTTATAATCAAATCATAATGAACTAACGCCGACTTTTTTCACAAAATCATTTATGTCGAACAAATATTAAGATTGAGTCAAATATCGCTATTCACTGTTGATTTTGTATTTTTGAAAAATAAGGAATGAATCAAATAATTTCTGATATTATATATCATTAAAGTTTGACGAACAATAGTAAAAATTATTGTCATACATAAGAATAATTCATCTAGCTCTTCCTCCCACAACATGCATGCACCACTTTGATAGCGTAAAAAACAAATCCACAAAAAAAAATTTTTCTTACAAATTGTCTCTCTTATTCTCCCTCTCATTATAATACACTGGTAATGTCCTAATGAATTTATTAATACTTCAAAATAGATCTTAAAATTTCGAGTTATATTATTTAAAAATTATATAAGTGTAATTTTAAAGGAAAACTCTAAAGAATAATTCTTGAAAAAAAGAATCAATAATTTAAAACTTCGAAACAAACTTCAAAGATAAACTGACACAGCAATAATGTACGAACCATTTGTGGTGCAAGCTTTTTTTGGGTTGTTCAGTGGTCTTTACACCATGGTAACGTGAATAAAAAAAACTTACAAAAATTAAATTAATTGATGAATAATTTATTTTAATAATGGTTTATTTGAATAGGCGCACCTTCATAATTTGTTTGTTTCGATAACGTTGTATAAATCTCGAACAAATTTGCTGAATATTTTTAAAATTTTATATAATTTCGGAGGATTAATTAAAGCTATATCTCAAATTTGGCAATTAGTAGTACCAAATGATGTGACAGAAGGCCAATGTATTGCATTAACAAGTTTAGTTGTTACAGGAATTTTTATTTACAGAACTGCATTGCAAGGATTTTTATTATGGAGACTAAAGGGCATTGATAATAAAAAAATGGATTTATGGATTGGCTCCACGCTATTTACTGCAAGAGTTGCTTTTAATGTATATATATATATATAAATTTGTTTAGTTATTATATATATATACAGCCTATTAATCTAATTAGTATTTGTTTTTTAAAAAATAGATTGCTCAATTTTTCCAAATAAGACCAACAGTAGTTTATGATGACGAAGAAGATGCCCATTTTTGTAATCAAGGATTAGATCTAGCTAGGACCCAAGTATTAGGATACATATCAATTGATTTATTAATTGAATGTTATGTGACATTTCGTTTTATGCAAATTTTAACCAAGGCAAATGAAACTGCATTACTTCTGGCGGGTGAATCGAGGGAAAAAAAAAGAAGAACTTTGTTTACTGCAATCATCTACTGGAACTTTTTAAGATTATTTCTTGCAATTAGTCAAAGTGCAATGTTCGTAGGTTGGACAATATCTGGAATCTATAGGAGCAACGACAAAGAGTTGGCGATTTATATAAACAATACGCAGATATTACTTCTAATAGGATTGTCATATGCAATAACTATTGATGCGGAGATAGTGAGAGTAATTGAAGGTAGAAGACCATCAATCGGTTCTAAATCATTCAAAAATATAACACGATATTCTAGAAATGCATATGTTCCTAATAAAAATATCCAATCATTTCTCACATCATCAAACAATTCAGCAACGATAATTGAATCATTTGATAATACTGATGATAGTGAAATTATTTCTATAGAAGAAAATCAAAATCCATCAGTTAATAAATGATCACCATTTTACGAGGGGGAAAAATTGTGACAGATAGAAGACTTACCAAAGAATACGATGGTTTAGTAGTGAATGAAGGGGGAATAAAAAGAACATCCTGTTAATATTACTAGTAATGATCCTATAATTAATCAGGAAGATCAAGGGATAGTAAATGAAGGTGAAACAAAAGAACCTTCTGTTAATATTACTAGTAATGATCCTATAATTAATTGAGAAGATAGCAACGATTTTAGAGATAGTGCAACAAATAAAACTAGTGAATCGATTTATATTGTATAAAGATTTAGATTTAAAACATATTTATTTATTTATGTTTATTTTTAATATAATAATTTTGTTTCTATATATTATGTGTATAATTGTATATAAAATTTTTCTATGTCGTATTTATAGATTTTTAATAAAAAAAGTTAACACTATTTAAATACTAATGGACATTTATTCCAATTAAAATTGCCGAAAAAAAGGAGTATAATGGGCAGTCTTAAAAACAATGGTAGAATCCGAATTCATTGTAAAATATAAAAATTAAAAACTTAATCTTCATAATAAAGACAATTTTACTATTAAAATAATTAAAGCAAAGTAAAACTGCACCATTAAGGCTTTCTAATGAAATATTTTTTTATATAAAAAGGAACTCTCCATGTAAAGCCATGGCATTACATTTTAACTTCAAAGAAATATTTTCTTTTCAACTTTGTTGTAAATGTCTTGAAAATCAGTGAGAAGATATACTTTATTTTTCGCGACAGATTACTAAATCAATTACTTTGTTTTTTTATTAATTTATCTTTCGCGACAGATTATTAAATCAATTACTTTGATTTTTGCGATACATTACTAAATTCAATTACTTTATTTTTCGCGACACATTACCAAATTCAATTATTTATTTTTCGCGACACATTACCATTACTGAATTTAATATTTGTAAAAATTTTTTACGACAAATTACTAAATTCAAACTCCATTATGACAAATAAGGAATGATCGATAAAATGTTATTATATCGAGTAAAACCTCGCTATATTAAAAATCATATCAAGAAGAATTTTATAACGGGAAAATTTCCAACTTCATTATATCGTACGATCCACTATATAGGGGTTCACCATATTAATAACTAGGACTCAAACAATTAATATATAAGTCAGGGAAGGTAAATTTTTTTATGATAGTAATAGTTCTACGTATGAGTTTTTACCAATATCAATACGCATCTTTGGAATCTAACTTCGAAATTTTTAAATAAGCAAATTAATTATTTGACCTTTAATTATTATTAACTTCAAGTTTTTTATTTATATTTAACATTCTAAATCCTATTAAAGTGAGATTTTACTAAAGAATTATTTTTTGAATGATATCTTTTCGACCAAAATAATCAAAATAATATCCTTTTCCATTTCCTAGTAACTTTAAAAGTTTAACAAGTAAAACAGGCTATATTTGAATTAAATATTTAACTCTTATTATAATATCCTAATTTGTAATCAAAACAAGCATTCTCAAAATTACGATCAACTTTTCGGAAATTTGGCTGATTTTATGCAAATACAAAACCCTACAACTGAAGAGGTCAATAGATTTGTTACTCTATATACTAATAGCTCAGAGTCCTCGCCAATTGTATAAAAGTCAACTATAACATCCGTGTAACTAAAATTATTATTATTGAAATACAAAAGTCGTGCGCATTTTTGAACAAAAATTGCACGAAAATGTATTTAATAATAATTAAATTAATATTAAAAACCATTTTTTGGAAACTTAGGTTAGTCAAATTATATGTGCAAAATTTCACATCTCTAACATTTTTATTAAACTAATGATTAAAAAATAAATTTCGAAACCTAATGCGCATTTAGTTGTTACACAGTAACAATAAATCGGAGTTGAAGTTGATTGTGTCAAACACAAAGTGACACAAATTCGGAAAATACAAAAACTAATGCGCCTTTGACCATAAATTAAGAATGAGTAGGAAGGTGGCTGATTGATTTTTAGAACAATACAAAAAAAAGTTATTCTTGTTTTGCAATTTGTTTGAGATTTTTTTAGCACTTTCACGTTCATGTTATAAATTTTAGAGATTTAATAGAGGAGATTTCTCTACAAATGATATAAATGGTAACGATTGAATTCAACGAGAATTATCCGTTGCATTGGATATTTGCTTAATAAAAGGATCGAAAAAAAATTTTTCTTTTAAAATTTAAATATCATTAAAAAATCAAAAATAATAAAATAATGAAGGTTTATATTATCATCTTAATATCAATTTCAATATTGGTGAGTGAATTCGATTGCTTCAAATTTTAAAGAATTTTTTCCTCGAAATATTAAAATCTTTTTTTTTAATACAGGTTACATTCTATAATATTTATAAATCAATCAAAAAATCAAACCCTCTAAAAATATCTTACAATCTTAGTGGATTGGTTTTTTATGCTACACGTTTAATCATAGAATCAAACCATTCGTATTCTTATTGCATACCAAATGTATTTCTAGGGATAATAACCAGCTTCATGCATTATGAAGTATTGGTTGTATTCCTATTGTGGAGATTGGTGCTAATAGGAAACACGAAGATTGACATTATAGTTGGAACAACTTTTCTCGCTATTAAAACAATCTTTAATGTAAGAGAGAGAGTCCTTTTAAATTACCCCACGCTAAATAATCTTTTATTAATTTGATTACTAAAGTATTTGGTTTTTCTTTTATTAATTAATTAGATAATTTTTATTTCAACGAGAAGACCAACGACAAATTTAAATAATAATAATAGCGAGGAAAGTGAATGCAATGATGGATTAAATGCCAATATAATAGCATTTTATTGCTATATAGCAATAGATTATGCTACAATGACTTATGTTGGAATCAGAGTATTTGGATATTTAAAGAAAAATCTTGGTTATTTAAAAACAAATTTAGGAGAAAATCATCAAAGATACAAAGCATTTAAAACCTTTTCAAGGTGGAATTTATCAATTTTATTACTTGCATTAATACAAATATCATTCATAAATATTGATGATTATGGTCATTATATTAGCTTTGATGAGAAAATCAGATACACTATCAAAACATTAATTTATATAATTATATCAAGTCTAATAAATTTGAACTTTGATAGTTATTATAAATTAAAAAATGAAGATATTGCTACAAATAATCAAGGAAGAATATTTGTGAAGAATGATCTAGAAACAAATCCACCACAAGATGTAATTATACCACCTTTAGCACGCATTAGATCTTCTGGCTCTTTCTCTGCTAAATCATCAGCTTCATCCGAGTCAATCGGACAACAATTTTATACTACAGTTGAAGAGTTGGGAGATGGTAGAGAAGCTGTAGTTTCACTTAAACAATTAACATTTGATGAAATACTTTTTTCTGTATTTAGAAAAAAATAAAGTAAATTTTTTGTACAAGAGAACCTCGTGAACACTTATTTATTGTTAATAATAATAATAATAGATTTTTTCTAAATGTATGATAAATATTTACATCTCTATTGGAAAGTTGTTTTTTTCTGGTTTTTTTTTTTCGAAATAAATTTTTGACAAATAATAAAGATTAGATTTATTATTTTACGCCTACTAAAGCTCCTTTGGAATGATTATTATTTCCAAAAATATAAATTATTATTGT
The DNA here is from genome assembly GCA_958430865.1 of Entrophospora sp. SA101. Lineage (NCBI taxonomy): Eukaryota > Fungi > Glomeromycota > Glomeromycetes > Entrophosporales > Entrophosporaceae > Entrophospora > Entrophospora sp. SA101. The sequence continues at coordinate 9,857 of CAUDNR010000678.1, forward strand.
TTACCTCATTCAATCCATTTTAAGAAATGATCTGCCAATTACCGATATTTTTCTTTGCAATTAAAACCATATTTAAAAAAAATAATTAATCATAAAATTTATCAAGTTTAATATCAAGTTTCTATCATTTGGGTACCATTTTGTTTAGGCGCGAATTCGATGTAAATAATTTCTTAATTTAGCATAAATGATTTGACGGCTTGTTACGCTAACTAGTGGTAAATTTTTTTAAAAAAAAATGCATCAAACCAAAATAACTTTTCATCTAAATAAGTTAATCACGTCCCTAAATAAAGAGTAATAAATAAACACATAAATGAAAAGTAGATTCTGTAATATAACTCGTTTTTTTTCAAACTAATTATAAGATTACTGCAGAGAATAATAATAATAATAACAACAACAATAGCTAACAACATGCGACCTTGATAACAATCGCAACTTTAGTGGCGACAATAACAACAACAGCAACAACAACAACAACAATAATAATAACAAAGAATTGTCAAATGATCATTTAGTTGACATCATCAGAGTCCAGGTTTCAAAATCATTCGCCAAAAAAGTTGTTTCACACACACAATATGAATAGATAATGTTTGTTTATGCGAAATAGCTTTTCATTGCAAAAATATAAAAAGAAATTTTGACGGAATTCTATTTTTGTTCACACTTACATATCAAATATATAAATACTAATATATATCAAATATATAAATACTAATATATATCAAATATATAAATACTAATTTATTGAATGGTAAAATAATTTGCCGATTTTTTTGTAAAGAGTTCCTGATAAAACACTTGAAACTTTTATTTAGTTTCTCTTTCCTTTCTCCTTACATTTACGTGTGCTACTAAAAAAAGAAAAAAAAAACCCAAAAATGTTGAATGATTCTGTAATCGCGTTCTTTGTCGGAGTTGCGACAATGGTAGCACTTTTTTTTTAAAAAGTTTCAATTCTGATTCCTAATTTCTAGTTCTCAATCGAACTTTTTATTTTTATTTTTATTTTTAAAAAATAGTTTTCGTTTCATAATTTAATAGTTTCGATATTAGATTACCTACAACGTCATCGTTATTATAATAAAAAATCCTCGTCGACTTTGATTGCATTTTTAAAATTTTTTTTCGAAATTTTTAATATCACACGGCTTATTCGTAAATTTGGATTGATTATTATTACAAAAAATCCAAATGATACGAACGATATTCAATCAGTCGCGGATTTCTTTTTCATGGAAGCTATTGCTTTATTCCTCGTTTGCAATCTTAGACATAGCAACAAACAAGTTTTTATGAGTTCTTTTTTGCTGATTCTACGAACAATATTTAACGCAAGCAAAAAAAAAAATAAAAATAAAAATAAAATTATTTTTTATTTTTATTTTTATTTTTATTTTTTTCCATTTAAATAATTAAATATATATATTTTTTTAAAGATAATTTATATCACTTCGACACGTGAACGCATCGTATATTTACGACTTTCAGTATCGATTGATTTAATCATTGATATTTTATCAGTGTATAGATTATTTAAATACTTTGAAGAACTTCGTTTGATTCTTCCCCATCAACGTCAACTTCGCGAAACCACTACAATTGATTGGAACGTTTTAAGGATGGCCATTATAATTATACAACATTTGATGTTACTATCAAACACATTTGTTGTTAATAATCACGATGATTATTTGGTTTATATTTACAAACCAATTACGGAAATCGTGATTCAAATTTCGCTTTCATATTTCATCATGTTAGATATGGAATTTATCAAAAATGAAAATGAAAATTTCCTACCGGTTGAAAAATATGGTAACATGACTGATTTTTTTTATTCTTTATATTATTTGCGTTCGAGTGTGGCGGCGCGCATATTAATTAACATATAATTTTTGTGACATCCTGAAAAAATTTTACATAAAGATAATAATAACGACAACCTTTTAGGATCAGAAAATTCCATTGAAGACCTGGACGAAAACACAAAAGTTATGGTTTCCGCCCAAGGATTCGTTATTAAATCAATGGGTTTTATCAATAACGATAATTGATATTTAATTTTTATTTGTTATCATTATAATAATAGATAGAAATAAATTTTAATGTTACCGTAATATTTAATCATTATCATTATCATTATTGTTGTTACTTACTTTGGTTCTAATAATCTATCCTTACAATTATTACCAAAAAATGAAATCGTTACAGGTCTAGGTTATAATAGCAAAAACACCATAACAATCATTCCATGTTCACAAATATTCTGATAACTTAAAGGCTGTTGGCAAAGCATGAAACTGCGCCATATTATATCATTCTACTGTTTGCCAATATCTATTTTGAGTTTGGATAAACTAGCATCGATTTAAAAAATCAAATCTGTTAACAAAAGGTTCGTCTGTAGATAATGTACGAATGGCCCGTTGCCAACCAATACCAGTCACTTTCTTTTATAATCCAACATATGTATTCAAACAATACAGCCACATCTAGTAAATATTCAGTTGTCTGTCGAGTATAATAGTCACTTGGGCTTGTGGGTTGAGCCTGAAGTGTATAGATAGAAATAATGAACGTTGTGAATTTTACAAATGCGACAAAATATTTAAAACAATTTTCGACAACGATTTCAATAATAATGTTTCGTCAACATTTTTTTTTGGTGTCGAATATTATTTACCACCATCTTTTCCTCGTCAGTTGCGATAAATCAATTTGGTAGAAATATCAAAAATACAATCTCTCTCTCAAACGAAAACCCCGAGAATACTACTACCAATTGCATATAATATCAAGTCTCGTACAAGCTAAAGCCGCTGCAATTATTTTAGATGCCATTATATAAAGCATCAATACCTTTTCCAATTCAAGATTAATGGTTAAAAAACTTTATAGATTTCAGGTAAAGTTAGCATCATCAGTTTTATAAAGAAGTTTTTTTCCAACAAAACACCCTTTTTTATTTAGTCTATCGATATATTCAATCTACTTTCACTAATCTAACCAATATCGCTGGATTTGATAGCCAAGAAATTCCATATTCTCAAGGATTTTCGATGTTTCCTTTATAAAGTTATTGACATTTTATTTTGTTTAAGGAAAAAAAAAGTGATTGATAATCGAAAGAAAAAAAAATTTATTTTTTATATATATAATAATATATATATATCTAATCTTATACACAATATATATAGCATATTTTTGGATGATATAATATAATTAAACTAATATACAAGAAGAAAAAATAAATTAATTAATAAATTAACAAAACAAATAATTAACAATAAATAAATTAATAAATTATGGAAAGATATTAAAGGTTAAATCCTTTAACAATTATTTTTGGTAATAAATCTTGCTTTGGTACAATTTCTTCAGCAAAAGTATCATTTTGATCTTCTGACATTATCGCAATAACTCCATCACTACCTCGATGAGTTCTTGTGAACCTTTTAATCGATTCTTGCTGCAAATGTTTTACATCCTCTTTATTATTATCATTATCGTTATCATTATCGTTATCATTATCATTATCATTATCACTATCATTATCATTATCATTATCGGTATCATTATCACTATCATTATTATTACCATTATTATCATTCTTTTTATTACCATTACTATTACTATTATTACAACTAACAATATTATTGACTGATAATGATGATGATGATGAAATCGTTGATATTCCATTAATTCCATGTTTTTTAGATTTATACAATTTATCCAATTGATCTAAAGCTTCAGGTGAAAAATCTACATCAAATAAATCAACGACTAATCTTCTGGTAGGCAATCGATAATGATATAACGACAACATTTGTAATACTTTAAAATAAGTCTCAAGTTTGGTAAATATTTCAGGATTTTTTGATCTTATTCTAAAAATTACAATCATTATAATGATATTGTTATTATTATTATTAAAAATAATTCATGTATTCATTCAACCAATTGTCGATCGACAAACACTCACTTTGCTAAAGCACGTGATCCTGTACTTGACAATATTCTATTTGTTAAATTTGACATTGCTTTTAATAAGTCTCTTTCGATTTGATTATTTGATGATGATAGTGGTTTAATTAATTTATCTGCTGGATTATAAAAACCTTTATAATTCCATTTAGGAAACTAAATAAAAAATTTATATTAAATTTACTATTTGTAATAAAGTTTTTTTGATGAAAAATAAAAATATTTTTTACCGAAAGAAATGCTTGGGAATTCATTGGGATACATAGTCCTGTACCAACTCCCGTATCTGGATCATAAACACTTTCCCATTCTAATTCCTCCAAAATCTCAACACCTGATGCAGTCTTTGCTATTAAACCCAATACAAAATAACAAGTTCTAATAATTCAAATAATGATATTTATTATTATTATAATATATATAATATAACCAAACAAAATAAATATAATATGAACAAACCCTTTCAATGAGAGAACCGAAGAATTTTCTGCGATACATTTAATATTTGTAATAATATTTTCTTCTTCAAGAAACTGTAAGCCACTCTTTGACGATCCAATATTGCCCTTTAAATAATCAAATACACATTAATTAACTTTTTAAATTTTCAAAAATTTTCAAATTTGCAAATATATCTTACGATTGCCCACAGAATTGATTTTAGCTTTGTGATAATTGATCGATCTTTATTCTCCATTTTATGTTCACGTATATAGTTTGCAAATTCACAAAAATGTCCTTTCTCTCTCAATAATTGACATCCTTCTTCTGTCTTGGTCAACTCTCCGTAGAAATGTGGCGGAGTTGTTTCGTTAAATGTTTGTCTGGTAAATTAACTTTTATCAATAAATAATTTATCAATCTAAATCATGCGCAAAAAATTGGTTTTTATTTACTTTATATCTTTCTCATCTTTTCTGTTTCTTCCGTCATCGCCATCAAGATTCAATGATTTTGCCAGAGAAACTTCCAATTGTGTTACATAATATTGATTACGACTCTAAAATATTGATTATAATTACGTGGAAATTAATTTAAAGACTTTCCGAGGTTCCGCAAGTAGTTCACATTCGCTGCAAATATCCTAATCATCATACCTGAAACCATTCATCCATCTCTTTTTCAACATAATCAAATTCATAAAGATATTTGAACCCAATCGATGTTGACAGAAATCTCAATAATAATGGATTCCCAATTTCACCTAAATGATCAAGACTTGGTCGTAGCTTTACAAGTAATTCTATGTTTTCTTTATGATTACACGTTTCCTCCAGCACACGAACTGCCATTTGACAAACTTCCATTGCCGGATCGTAAAGCTAATTTTTTTTATCATTACAACAAAAATTATATTTTGTAATGATTAATAAATAATATATTTTTTTAAACAAATTGGAGTATGTAAATATATATAATGTAATTAACCTGTGTAATCAATAATGGTATTCCCCATTCATTAAACATTTTGGCCGACGTTCTTAAAATTACACCTAAATGTTTGGTGGCATATAATCTTACACGCTAATTTATTCAAAAAATTGAAAATATTTAATTAATAAAGAATGTCAAAATTAACAACGTCAGCTAAGTGATTGATTGATTGATTGAACAAATAAATACTTTGTATCCTGAAGTCATAACTTTAGATAAAAGAATACGCGGATGTCCATCTCTAATCATATAAAAAATTATCAATTATATTAACATATATACATAGATGAACGGAATTATATAAAAATAAATCAACATACAGACTATAATCTAAATTTGTGATGATTGCTTTAATTAAATCCTCGCGACTTTTTAATTCACTTAGATGATAAAATGTATTAAATATTTTGAATTTTTCTAATAATCTTAAAAATAAATAAATCCGTTAATAAAATATATCAGAATGGGTTGAGAAAGAAAAAGAAAAAAAGAAATGTAATAATCAGTTTATTTACTTGACTCCATCTCTGAATTTGCTTAAAACTCCAAGCATTTTGAAATATCCTGATGTTAATGTAACGTTAAGTCTTTCTTTTGAAAAAAATGGTTCAGCTTCAAAACTTCCGTTAATCTTTGATTTTAGGAAGAAAGGGAAATTAACATGTCGAATTTTCTGAAACCAAAAAAAAAAATAACTAAAAAATAACTCTTACTGGGTCAAGTTGGTTAAGGCCATCAGCAATTTGTCTTAAAAATTTATTTCCTTCCAAAAATTTTACGCCATCAGGATTTGTTAATAAAGTAGTTATAAGAGTACAACCTAATTGAGTATAACGTTCATTTTCCTAATATGGTTTTTTTTAATTGGATAGATTATACATGTAAATTTTCTATCTATAAGGAAAAAAACTATTATCATGGTTTTTTTCTCTTCTTACAAACCGGACTTTTTTCAACTTCTGAGAACCGTCTTTTATTGGGCCGAAAGAAACTAATCAGCTGCTTGATGAATTTTATTCTTATGACTTCTTCAAGTCTTTTAGGATTTAATAAAGGTCCTTGTAGTAATTCCATCGCTATTTCTAAATTCCATTTTGTAAAATCTTTACTAGCTAAAATCTAGACATATAAAATAATTCAATTATTATAGTAATAACAAGAACAAGAACAAGAACAATAACAATAATTAAATTTATTAAATTTATAAAAAATAAACAATTTTCATTTAAGAATAAAAATGAAATAAACAAAAAAAAAACAATCCAGCATAAAAAATCTTTATAAAAATAATCATAAATATGGAGAATAAAAGCACCTGAGAATCTAATAACATTGCTCTAAATTGTCCATCTTCAATTTGTATTCCCATTTTAAGTTTAACATTTTCTACTTGTCGAACCTGCCTTTTACGAGGAGTTGAGGCTCGGTTATGTTCATCTATGCCGCTGGATTGAAGACGACTTCTAGTCCTATTGAGATTATCAATATGAGATAAAGCAGCCGTTGCACTATGTCTAACGATCTCATCATCAAATTTTGTTGCCAATTTGAAAAGTCCAGGTAATGACTAAAAAATGTACACAAGTTTAATGATAACATTATATTGTTATATTGTCATTGATTATAATTACTATGATTAAAAAAAAAATCAAGATTCCATACTTGTATACGTATAGAGCGAGATACCGATAACAATCTATTTGATAATTGTAAAAGTTCACCGATAAAAAGAGTAGCCTTTCTAGCGATATGTTGATTTTTATCTTCAATAATTTCTACTAATACCTTTCCATTAAATAATATTATTTGAAGAATAATTTTTTAAAATTTTTAAGTAAATCATCAAATAATTTTAAATCGTTATTTTTTTTTTAATAATTCGTCAGATAATTTAAAATTTCATATTTGCTTGATACCTCTAGAAGTCCACAATCAATAAAAATATCCAGTAAGATCACTAAATGATGTTCTAACAAATTGTGACGATCTTGAGTCCTGGATATAATAGGTTGTGATTCATTACGATTTTTGTCTTCGAACATTGAATTACCAAACACTAGAAAATAATTTAAAAAGTTATTTAAATATAATAAAATTTAAATGACAATTTTTTTAGGAAAAAAGTTTTTATAATTTACCAGTAATCCTTTTTCCAGTCAAAAAATTATTATACCAACTTGGTGTTTTTATCCGAAATATATCGAAAAACATATCAAGCATGATTTCCTATGGATTGTCAAAAAATTTCTAATCGAATAAGAAACATATTTTTTATTCTTTATAATTCCCGATATATTCAATTATTATAATTGTAACAATAAAAATACACATATATTATACATACACATATAAATTTATATATATATATGTACATATGTACTAGTGCTATTTTTTAATATCAAGAAATAAATGACCCACTGACCCGTGTTTCATCAGTTGTGATTCTTAAAGACCCTACAATAGATTTAATTGCTTGTTTATCATTCATACAAAAAAATATAATTCCAGTCCACGATTTTAGCAGAACAGCAATTGCCCTCGAACTAGCTTTTATCTGTTGCTCGTATTTCTGTCCTTTATTACAAGCATCTGTAAATCCAGAAAGAACAATCTTTTATCCGAGGAAAAAAAATTTTCAAAAGTTTTAAGATACTATTAATTGTATGGAAATAACAGACAAGTATTTAAATTGTGAGAAACCTCTAAATCAACTCCCGGTCTAATACATTCTCTAGAATCAGGTAGATCTATCACATATAATAAAGCCATAATAAGATATTCAACGATATCTAAAGGACCATCAACCAAGGCTTGGAGTAAAACTCTCATTCCACCACAATAGGTTACTAATTTTGGATCTCGAAGCACTAAAATATTTAACCCCAAAGAAAATTAATATAAAGCTATTGATTGTGTATGTATCTATGTAATATTTACATAATTCAGCCAAGGTCTCCAAGCAAATATTTCTTAATTTGTCGTCTGATTGCTCTGCAATAGAGACAATAGAACGTATAATACCAAATGATATATATTTTGTTCCATCAAGCACATCAGAAAATGCTCTAATCAATTTCAGTACTTGCTCACGTTCATCGTTGAATGAACGTGGATCTTTTGCCAGAGATCTATAGTAAATGGAAAAAGTTTTTTGGTTTGAAATGAATTAACCTGTCAACATTTCAAATGATGTGTAATAAATCGAATAGTCAAATTTACCGTATAATAAATACTTCATAATGTAAATTTATTATTTTATCTAAAGTACTTGAATCTGCAATCAAGTATCTTAATGTTCGATATCCTGCAATTCTCACTTCTTTAACTGAATCTGATATACAAAATCTCAACCTATTAAAATATAAAATTATTTAAAAATCTTTGGAACTTGATTATTCATATTCATAAATTGCAATTGAATGAAGAATAACCCTTTTAGAAATGGTTCTGCAGGATAAGTGTATTTTAGCCTTTCGTGATTTTTTATTAATCTAACCAAGCCATTTAATTTATCAATTCTTATTCCAGGTTCTTCGGATCTATTCTGAATACAATTGAGAACATCTTGTATTATTTCTGCAGGAGTTTTGTTTTTATCTACGATTTATTAATATTATTAATATTAATATAATCAATGCATGAATGCGTGCAAGTAAAATTTGAATTTGCCGTGAAGATTCACCTTCATCACGTTCAACATCTGATTCAATTTGTCTTATTAAGTTCCTTCTACTTCTTAAAGAGACATCTGAAGGAAATGCTGCAAATCTTCTTCTATATGATCTAATGCTGCCTCCTTTAGTTATAAATGATTATTTTCAATGGTAATAATAATATTAATAATAATATTATCATTAGTAAAAAAAAATTATTAAATATTAATTCATGTGTCTATATAATCCACATATAGATTTAATCACTTTAAAAATCGACCAAAAACCTTCCACATCTGTCATAATTTCTAATTTTTGATTTTTACTATCAAATTATCAATAATGACCAATTAATTAACAATACTGTAAGTTGCATATTCAAAAATAATTTAAACTTTTTGATATTCTAAAAAAATGGAAAAATTGAAAAATTAATTCTTACTTCATGATCATTAGTCAAAGAACGAAACGAAACAACGATTCTGCAATTATTTTTTGAAAAAAAAATTTTTATAAATATAAAAATACAAGAGTAATATTGTCATACAAATAAAATATTTTGCCAAGTTTTACGCTGATCGATGAAAAAATAAACTTCCAAGATTAATACTACTACAGTGCCATTAATAAAATCGTCATTTAATAACTAGCAGCATAAACTTTTTAATGAAAATGTATAAAAATGCTGCATTAATTATGTCTAATGAAGAAAGCGAAAGAATTATTTTAAGAAAATCGTGAACTTTTAAAATGTGTTTTGTAAAAAAAAGTTTATTTAAATGGTTGGTGAGCTAAGAGAATAAGAGAATGTAACGGGTGTAAATCAATGACAAAAATTTGTTTATTTACAAGATCGGATCTTCGTCTCTTCCAACTCAGACGGACAACTTGAAATTAACTGAACAAGAGATCACGTATTTGACTGTGATGAAAATAAAAACGGTTTTACTTAATTCGAAGTTCACACAACCTTAAATACTTCAAATAATATATTCCCAGATTATTTGATAATGAATTATTGTTACTTGCTACGGTGTAACTAAATTATCAGATAATGGCGGTCTTTGGAACCAGTTCTTCGGTTTCAAATTTTGGCATCAGTCTTTGTGTGAAAAAAATTTTGATTATTAATTTTTGGGAGAGCGAATTTAATTGACGACAATAAGAATATTAATCAAGTATTTACTAGTGAATAGTTTTAGGTACGATTTGATTACTCTCAAGTCAAAATTTGTTTTTATCTTCTTTTATTCAAGAAAGTTATTCTCAAAAGTACACGGAATTGCTAATTTCTGTGTGTCAAGATACCAATAAACACAATCAAATAAACCATTTAATTTGTTAAACCTCTCATTAATCCCATTAATATAACAAAAATTATTATTGCTATCACCATGAGAATGAATTAAAACCTATTATCATCGTTTGTTACACTCCGCTATTGATAGACGGAAAAGGTAATTTTTTCCAAAATAAAAAAAAATTTTTAAGTTAAAAATGTCATTCAAGAAATTATTATCACCAGAAAGAGAAGATTTTGTATTTAAAATTCATAGAATAATGTATAATAATGCTTCAGCAAATTCACATGATAGAGAAAGTCAAAAAGGTTATTTTTTTTCATTGGTAAAAAAAAAATAAGGAGCTTTCTGAAATGAAAAAGAATATTGTAGAGAAGGACTGATTTATGGATTTGAATTAAATGATGCTATTTATAAATGGGGAGAATCAAAAGAATGTAACAAGTGTAAATCAATAAAATACTCTAATAGATTCTGTGAAGGTTGTATTAGTTTACAACTACAGAGTCTTTTCATCACTTGGACATCTGGAAATAACATAATTGATAATTTTATTCAACAATGTCAAATACTCTCATCTTTGCCAAACTGCATTTTAGAATGGATACCTTTTGAACAATTTAAAGAAGTAACAAAATTAACTGAAGGTGGATTTAGTTCAATTTATAAAGCTACATGGACAAGAGGAAATATAATTGATTATGATGAAAATAAAAAGGAATTTTGTTATTTTGGAGAAAGAATTATAGTATTAAAATGTTTAAATGATTCAAGTAATCCAACAAAAACATTCTTTGATGAGGTAATGGATTTTACTTTATTTGTAGCAAAATAAATAATACTACTATATTAATTAATTTTATGTTTATTTTCAGGCAATGAATTATTGTAACATTAAATCGCATTTGATTGTTTCTTGTTATGGTATAACTAAATTCCCAGATAACAGAAGTTATGCAATGGTTCTTATGTATATACCTGAAGGAAATTTAAGAGATTATTTACAAAAAAATCATTCAAAATTAACATTAAAAAATAGAATTATGATCTTTAGATATTTGTGTGGATCATTATATTATATACATGAAAATGATTCAATTCATTGTGATCTACATAGTGGTAATGTATTATTGCAAGGAGGTGCTTGTTATATTACACATTTAGGATTATGTGGGCCAGTTGATGAAAGATCATCAAATAAAATCTATGGAATTATATCATATATTGCACCTGAACTACTTAGAGGCAAAAAGAATACAAAAAACACAAAGGAATCAGATATTTATAGCATTGGGATGTTAATGTGGGAAATATTTGCAGGACATCCACCATTTGATAATAGAAGTCATAATCATTGTTTAATTTTTGATATATGTGAAGGTTTACGACCACCAATATTACCAGGAATGCCTGATGATTATGTGCAAATGATGCAGAAATGTTGGGATGTGGATCCATCAAAAAGACCAACTGCTAGAGAGCTTTTGATTTTTGCTGATAATGAATTAAAAGAAATTTATAAAAATGAAAGTTTGGATATTAATAATAATAGTAGTAATATTAGTTGTGGTAGTGATAATAGTAGTAATTCACACAAACCACATCCAGGTGCATATCATAAAAGCAGAATATTAAATGATGAAATTGCTAAATCAATAAGCTTAAAAAGTTATACAAGTAATGATAGTTCATTAAATAGTCTTGATTTTAATTCTTTTCTTATAAATGCTGATTTTAATAAAGGTAAAAAAGGTTCATTATTAATTAATTGGAAATTACTATCCATTAATTATTACTAACAGTATTTTTATTCCCATTTAATCAATTAATGAACATTAGATTCTAGTTACAATAGTAAAGGAAAAGATGTTGAAAGAATAGATGGGGTTGTTGATGAAATTGATACTACCATAATTTCGTGAGAGGGGGTAAAAAATAATTCGTTTAGTTTCTGTATTTCTGCTGTTGTTTTCATATGTGCATTATGTGTGTATTTCTTCACATGGGGGCAAATTATCAATGGATGATTAATTTAATCTCCACTATAAATTTATTCATTGTATTAATTATATCTTATCTTTTCATCTTTTAATTTCAAAGCTAAATCATAATAATAATAAATTTTTTGAATAGTTCTGATGTTTTTCTTTTCCTTTATTATTAAAGTTACATTTGTGGGAATTCTTTATTTATCAGTTTTTGGAGAATATACTGACTCTATTACACCATAGGGAAATAATTAGATATAAACTGGTCTGCAGTCCTAAATGATCCACTAGTGATCTCACCCTTCCTTCTAGGTGAGTGGATGGGTGTTTAGAGTTAACTTGCTTCTTGAAAATGACATTGATTTGGAGGAAAAAAAGCAACCTACCAAAAAAACTTTGTTATTTACTTACAAATGAAAAATCTAAAATATTCTTGGTAATGCTGTGGGCGAAATTAGTACATTCGCCAATCACCCATTCCGGAATTAGGCAAAGTTAATTCCGCCCAATGACTGAAATCCGATAAATTTCCGAAATGCCATTAATTTCGCCTTCGATGATTGGCTAAAATCACAGTTCTGTGATAAAGAAGCCCTATTGGCTGTTAGTTGTGTAATAAATATATATCACCATTGCATACAGTCGCTCGATATAGTGAATTTTTGATTAGTACAAATTTGGAAACTATCTGCGTTAATATCCAATCGAATTCAATTTTTATAGAGATAGTTTCCAAATTTGTACATACTAGTTAAATATCAGTTATACTGAGACTCATTGTGTAAATAGACTTGGCAACGAAACTATTTTGGGAGAGAAACGAAAGTCGAAACTCAAAAACTTGTTTCTGCTTAAACAAACTAATTTTATACAAATTTAACAACATGACAAGAGTTTACAAACTTTTTTATTGGCTATTTCATTTAACATTTATGACACACTGATAAATCAGATATT
>CAUDNR010000679.1:0-15989 GCA_958430865.1 Entrophospora sp. SA101
TTAGTTTTTGTCATGTCACTTTATTCAATTATTTGTGATGATCTGCAGGTGTCCCTATACTTTTGTCCAGGTAGTGTTATAAAATATGGATTTAAACTGAAGAATACAGGTTAGGGGAATTATATATAATACATCAAATCACTATTGATAATATTTTTTTACCTCAATGATAGATTGTATTTGTATTCATTAAAATGATTATTCAAGGGCTGTCATTTAATTTATTGCAAAAATATATGCATTTATACATTATTCCATTAAAAATTCATTATACTTGGAAATCTAGCACAGCAAACACATCATGAACAAATGCTTTATTCGTTAAATAAATGGTGATATGCTTAAAGATTTAAAATAAGAAAAGAGATGCTACTTGGATTGCATAAAAAACTATGAATCATTCTTATATTGATTTATACAGTGTATTCCTAAAAGAAAACAAATTGCAAAAAACAAGGAGTGAAAAGGATAGAATTGATGCAAAAAATTAATTGTTTAAGACATTTGGCAGAATATGTATGCAGTTAGAAAATATAGGTCATGTCTGATGGTGATATTTATTTTATATTCACCCAAAATTCAGAAATGTGGCACAGTCTACAACATTACATATAATATTTTATTATAGTACATTCTCTCATTCTTCTTTTACACAATGATGGAGCTTCCAATATGACAGGAAATAACAGTGGTATCGCTACAAGGTTAAAAAAAGTCAATCCTTTTATGTCCTCAAATCATTGCATATCAATCATATCAACTTCATTTAGCTGGAAAGGATACTTCTAATGAAGTATAATGTTTTCAAAAATATGAAAAAGTATTATGAGATTTATATTCATATTTCTAGATCACATAAAAGGCAATGCAGAAAATTAATGATGAACCAACAACACTTGCAGTATTGAATTTATGTGTCATTTGATGGTTGTCATTATCAAATTTTGTGCATCTATTGTTGCTGGATTTACTATTGGACCAGCTTTAACAATCATAATTAGTCAGGTGCATGAAATAAAACTTTATCATTTATAATTTAGATTCCCAAGCTGTTAGAGATAGCAAATATTAATTCCAAAGAAGCAGTTGAAAAATTTTTAGGAGGATAAAACATTAGGAATATTATCTTTATTTATTTGACCTCAGTCTTTTATTATATTTCTAATGCTGCTTTAGTGTAAGTTTTTGTATATAATAATATTGTTGCTATTGAGAAATTTAGATTAATTAAATTAATTTGGAGCTGTTAATACACATGGTGCTTGATTATCATCCAGTCATGGAGTGATTTTACAATTTATGATGGTAATGGTTATGTTAATAATGAAAAGCAATTGTAAATTCAAAAAAATCAATTCTGAATGCTAAAGTAGTACTTGAGTTTATTGCATTGATTCAACCAGATTGCCATGAAGAGGAATTGAACAAGTATTCCAAGCATCATATTGAACATCATAGTATTAAAAATATTTAGATTGTTGGTGGATTTGGAACCTTGAAAGGTGAAGTGAGCATATCATGGAAAATTGTAATAATGATCAAGATAAAATCATAGGAGAAAATGAAGTTGATGAGAAAATAATATTAATAATAACAATGTTACTGGAATAATTTTGGCTATTACTATTGATAAATCTGAAAAAAATGATGATAATAATAATAACAATACTCTTAACATCAGTTCTTATTCCAATAACAATAGTACAAATAATTAAAGATGATGATCATGTATGTTGATTTAACTTTACAAGAAGCCATAATTGCTTCAACTAATGGTGCTTGGTAAAATATTTGTATGCAATGCTATATTGATTATAAAAGTATTTTTTTAATGAAATATATTATAAATGAAATAATTGTGAGAATCAAAAAAATCCCAAATGACTTTATTTTGTTATTTTTGTTATTGGCACCAGCAGCATCACCAAATCCAGAATTTATATTATTTATATCTCGCATAACAACTAAGCTCTCATCATATATATCTTCGTTTGCTAATCTCATTAATTGTTCCCCATCTAACATTTTCAAGATTTCAATTTCTTTCATAAATTTTCTTAATTCTTCATCTGGGACTTCACCATATTTTGTTTCGAGGATTCTAGCAGCATAAATATCATCAATATCACTATTTTTAAAACTTATTTTCTTAACGATTAAGGTTTTATCATTATCTTCAAAGTCATCATCGTTTTCAGTAGCATTATCATCATCATCTCTTATAGTGGCATCATCATCTGCTTGTTGATTGTTATTGTAGTAAATATATTTATTATTATTATTGCTACCGCCACTGCTACTGCCATTGTTGTAATTTTTATATTTGTTCATATAATCGTTGTTGGAATTGTTGTTATAATTGTAGTTGAAGGTGTTATTGTTGCTGCTGCTACTGCTGCTTTTGCAATATTGATTGTTGTTGTAATTGTATTTATAGTTGCTATAAACTTGATTGTTATTGTAGTTGGGATTATTCTGGATGTGACTCATTTTTGTTTTATAAACATCCGTGCACAGTTGTGAGATCACTTTATATAATAATAATAAAGCAGAGGAAATATTTTAAATCAATTTCACATAGAGCGCGGATATTTGATTCGTGTAACCAACATTATTATATTCTGGCGTAGATTTTTTTGCCAAAAGTAATGTCCCCAACACCGTTAACTGTTAAATCCGTTGGAACGAAGTTTGATGTAATGTCCAAATTTGATTAGAACTCATCAACCGCATCTAGAATTCTTACATTTAGACATTTTAGACATACTATTCTGACCTTAACGCCCATCTATAGTTGTCCTGCATAGAAAAAAGTCTTTATTATTAATTATGCCTATGAATTATGCTTATTATTATGCTTATAACGAATTGTTTGTCAATAAACTTGCTTTTTTAAAATCATTTTGTTAATCACCAGATATAACACAAGATACACGTACATCTAAAATTCAACAACTTCGTTCCTATTTAAATCTTAGAGCTCGGATTACAATTTCAAATGGTCCTATATTTAATGGAATTTTTATGTGCATAGACAAATATAAAAATATAATTTTATCACAAGCAGAAGAGTCTCGAAATGAAAAATATTGAATATTAAATTTTGTATTGTAATTTTGAAAAATGGAGTATTTAAGAGAACAAAAAGATTTGTTGTACTTGTCATGATTCCAGAAAACATCTTGTTAAAACAGAATAGATTTGGAAGTTTCGGATATTTTTATTTGAATTTTAATTATATTGATTATATTTACAAACTTTAATGCATAAAAATCAATCTATTAAAGAAAAAACCCTTTTTTATGATAATTTTAATAAAACTTATTTTTTTTTTTATTCTTTGAAAACTAAATGAATTTGTTGCTGAAGGTTGATTGTTGTTACACTTAGTTTACTTTCTTCATCCCTATTTGATATCTTAATTTTGAACTAATTATCAATTAATAGGTTTAAAATATATTATGTAGCTAATAGATTTGATTTATAAAATGTTAAATGCCAAATGTAATATCAAACAGAAGTTTCGGTATAGCAAGCGGGTCAGTTATAGACAAAGCTTATATTTTATGTACAGACGATTAATAATTTTAATGGTATTTGATGCTAGTATGAATAATGGGAATAATTTTCTTTGTAAAAAAAAATGCAAGTCATGTGCCCACTAATTTATCATTGGTCTATTCGTAAAAACAATCTAATTGTAAAAATTACAATCTAAATCAATAAAAAAAGTTTTTTAAAAATGACAACAATTATTGCATCCAAAGAAAAAGAAGCAAAAAAAAAAATTAAAGGAAGTTGAGAAGGAATTGAAAGAAAAAGAAAAGAAGTTAGACGAGGTGGAAGAGAAATTGGTGGGAGGGAAATTTAGCCAAGAAAAAGTTATTTTGGAAAGACAGAGAAACAGATCCGAAGAAAAGTTGAATAGGTTGAAAGAAAGTAAGAAGAGGTGGGAGGAGGAAGCGCTGATATGGGGGGAGTTATTAAGGAAAGAATTAGCTGGTAAAGGTAATGAACAAATTGCATAAAAAAAAATTTTTTTTCGTTCATTTTATTTATTCATTCATATAGTTTACTTATGCTTTTTTCCTCCAATACTTTGGTTTAAAAATTTTTTTTTTTGGATTCACACTATTAATCTTATTCATTTCGGAATTACACTCATTCTTTTCATTGTCTAGTTGGTGGAGGTAGGAAGTATGAATAATGGGAATAATTTTCTTTGTAAAAAAAAATGCAAGTCATGTGCCCACTAATTTATCATTGGTCTATTCGTAAAAACAATCTAATTGTAAAAATTACAATCTAAATCAATAAAAAAAGTTTTTTAAAAATGACAACAATTATTGCATCCAAAGAAAAAGAAGCAAAAAAAAAAATTAAAGGAAGTTGAGAAGGAATTGAAAGAAAAAGAAAAGAAGTTAGACGAGGTGGAAGAGAAATTGGTGGGAGGGAAATTTAGCCAAGAAAAAGTTATTTTGGAAAGACAGAGAAACAGATCCGAAGAAAAGTTGAATAGGTTGAAAGAAAGTAAGAAGAGGTGGGAGGAGGAAGCGCTGATATGGGGGGAGTTATTAAGGAAAGAATTAGCTGGTAAAGGTAATGAACAAATTGCATAAAAAAAAATTTTTTTTCGTTCATTTTATTTATTCATTCATATAGTTTACTTATGCTTTTTTCCTCCAATACTTTGGTTTAAAAATTTTTTTTTTTGGATTCACACTATTAATCTTATTCATTTCGGAATTACACTCATTCTTTTCATTGTCTAGTTGGTGGAGGTAGGACCTTTTATTGTTTTCATAACTGCTTGTGATATTCATCAATTTATTTAACATTAGCAATTATCATCTCTTTTGTCCATTTTGTTTTTTGTCAATGATCTATTCTTATCAGGTGAACTACCTAATGATCTAAGATATTTAGAACCTGAACCATTATTAAAAATTGAAGGATTGTCATGGCAATTTCAAAAATCTGATGAATTGATGAGCACATTTAAAGATGCATTATTAAATCATTATGAAAACTTTATATCAGAAAGAGGTAAATCCAGAATAGCAACAGAACTACTACAACTTGCAAAAGATTGTGCTGTCAATCATTCAGAATTACAAGAACGATTGAAAAGTGCATTAGTTTTTAATATTTCTTTTGAGAATGGCACAGCATTAGACATAAATGATGAGAAAGATCCTGATATAGCAATAGGAACTAGGATGTTATTTCAACTTTTACCTAATTGGCATGGGAATTGGAATGAATTTAAAAAATCATACAAAATTGGATCAGTTAAAATATTAGAAGGAGTTGCCAAGAATCTTGGTAAAAAACTTGAAGATTTAGCAATATTTATTACTGTAGATGGTATGCAAGCAATTGAGACAAGAGATGGTGATGGATTAAATAAAACATCTTTATTATATTCTTATTTAATTACAATTTCAAATCTGGTACAATCACAATCAGGACTTTTTATTATTGATACATGTACAGCAACCACTCATCATCCAATTGAACAATACCTGGCTAGTTCTACCCAAAAACGGGGTTTTCTTCCTACTGTTTCTTTGTCACCTCCAACATATTTAATCAATAAGATACCTCAAAAAGTTTTTCCAGATCATCCTATTATTGATATACTAGTTAATGATATGGGTGGACATGGACATGCCTTAGAAGTATTACAAAATTCACTACATAACAGAGACATTGACAATTATAATTTTTTGGATTTGATGAATAATATACATACACAGCTAGAGGATCGTTACAATTACTGGTTAACTAAAGCAAATGAATTTAAGCCTCTCCTTTGTGTTATTTTAGCACACCAGATAATAGAATTGGATCATCCCATTCCTGGCACAAAATTTTTTCCAGAAGATTATACCCATTTGGGTTTAGTTAAATTTGAGAGATTGGTAGATAGTAAAAGTTGTAGAGGATATTTGATTTGCCCTTATATTTGGTTATGGATGATAGTGCACTTCACAAATGATCCTATTTTAAGAGATTGGACTTCAATTATATTCAAGAAATGCAGCACATGGAAGATACTTCACTCCCCCAGGATTGCAATATTGGCAACACTTTGAACATTTTGTTGCACATATTTGAGTTCTCAAGTCTGAAATATTTGATAACAATGAATGGATTACATTAGAAAAACTTTATAATGGTGCAAGACATTCATTTGGTGATACTGGGATTCACAATCAACATTTACAGTTGGAAATGGCAAAGGCATGGATGTCAACATGATCAAGTCAGTGGCAAAATGTACAATGTGAGAATAACATAATTGAAATTAATGACTATTACAAATATTGTATAATAAATGCACCTAATGCACCAGCTGGTGATTTTGTTTGTGGGATATGTACCAATAAAGATAAAACAGATAAGTATGTGATGAGGTTCATCAATGTAAGTTGTTGAAGAAAGGTTCAGTTAACCAAAAAAACTATGTGAAAGAGCATGAAAAGACAGCAGCTGATGATAATGTATTTATATTGTACACTTGTGGAGAATCTAAGGATGATCTTCCAAAGTTATCAGCCATAGTTGATAAAGACTGCTGAAATGCTTATTTTGGGATTTTTGCTGGATGAACATTTATGTATGCAAGAATGGATACTCCAAATTTAAATACTGCTACCACCACTCAACTTACTGGTATGAAAGGAATAGGAAATGAGTATGCTCAAAGAATATTAGGCAAATGCCCATTTAGAGATTTAGATGATTGTGAATCTAGAACAAAAATCCCCCGGACATTACTTGAACAGTTTCAGTTAAAGAGTTCTTTTATAAGTAAATTACCTTTTTGATTATTTTTAAGAAATTGAAATATATAATCAAGATTTTATCGATGCTTAATTCATATAGTAAAAAAATTAAACAATTAAATTTTTTTAATTTTAGTATCAATAACTCGGGTAATTTTTATCAATAATTTAAATGTTATAATCTTGTAAAGAAATTATAAAAAATCAGTAATAAATAAATAATATTTCCAATTTGCATAGCAATTATTTAATAATAAATCAGTTTATTAGTAAAATAATTAAAAACCTACAAAGTGAACTATATAGAGATAAGTGTATATGAAGAGCAATAATAAATATAATGGCTCTAACGAATATCAAAAAGCCATTGATTTTTTAGAAAACGGTTACAATTGTGGTTGTTCTTCAAGAATTCCCAGAGAACAATTTGCAGAATTAAGGGAATCCTTTCAAGCTCTTTTCAAACCAGAACAAGACATATTTTTAATGGCCCAACTTAAGGCAATGGATGGTGAATTAAGAGCACTAGCAGACACCTTAAAAGAAAACCAGATCTAACTAAAGAACTTTTTATCATTGAGATCATAATACACTACTTTGTCAAGAAACTTATCTCAATATGTTAGGAATTGGTAGAACCTATTTTGAAAATATTAGAAACCATCTGATAAACAATGTCTTTTGCCCAGAGTCCATGGAAACATAAAAAGGATGCCTCAATGGAAACTAAGATGATGATTGATAAAAATGTTGCTGAAGTAGCAAAGAATTTTCTAGAAAATTATACAGAAGTTCATGGATTACCAAGTCCAGGAAGAAGTACCAATAGAATACTCAATCAATTGTCTTTTACCAGCTGAAATGAGTTATAAATCTGTGCACAGAGATTTTCTGGCTGGTCTGGAAGAAAATAGTAATTTGAAATCCTTAAAATATGATGCTTTCAGAAAACTATGACATCAATTGACACCAGAGATTCAAATTATGAGTCCAAGAACTGACTTGTGTGATACTTGTCAACATTTTAGAGATGGCTTACATTATAATGCTTGCCAAGAGGAAGAAGCTAAAGATTTACTTAAAAGATTTAAAGAACATCTGTCAAAGGCCAAACTAGAAAGAAATTATTATAATAAAAACACTAAATTAGCAGAAGAACAAAGAAAACTAGTTGATCAAAATTATTCAAAGGGTAAAACACAATATTGCAGCATTGATGCTACTGCTCATTATAGTTATGATTGAGCTCAAAATGTTCATGTGCCACATTTGGATCAACAAGTAAGTAAAATTTATTACCTTAGTCCATGTAAAGTTCATTTATTTGGCATTCAAGATGAAGCAGTAAGGGAGCAAATTAATTATGTTCTTAATGAAGATGAAATTATAGGAAAAGGACCCAATGGAACTCTTAGTATGATTTTTGATGGAATTAAGAAATTGAATAAAAGTGAAAAACATTTAAAGATTACTTGTGATAATGCTGGAGGACAGAATAAAAATAGCACCACTGTTTGGTTTTACTTGTATTTGGTAATTTGTGGTTATTATGAAAGTATTTCATGATTCCTGGACATACCAAATTCAAGTGTGATGGTAGTTTTTGTTTAATAAAAAAACTCTATAGGAAAACAAGAGTAGATTGTGTAGATCATGTAGTTGAGGTGGTGAAAAGATCTAGTCCAACAGGATTGAATAAAGCTCAGCGTTATGAAGGTGGAAAAGGTTTTCAATACTTAGATATTAAAGCAATTTTGGGAAGAAATTACCAAGCATACAGAAATATCAACATTTTCTTTTTGAAGCATCTAATCTTGATACAGTGAAAGTTCAAGAAGTTGCTAATGGACCTTTTACTGAATTTAATTTATTGAAAACCAAGAAAGCAGATATTTTTGAAGAGATTAAAGCTTTATCTATTTTAGTGTTAACACCACCTCCTTTGGGCCATAAAAGACAAGAATACCTTTATAATAATATTCACCCATTTGTGAAAGATGAATACAAAGATACTACTTGTCCAAGACCATTCTATACTGCCAACAAATAAAATGTTCAGAACAAAATCACCTTCATTACTTTATTACTTCTTTGCTGTCATAAGTTTAATAAGTTTAATCTTTTAACAAATATTGCTAGCTTTTTCCACCTTTAAAGTAAAAAAAGTACTAAAATAATTTATATACTTAATATATCATCAATAAAAAGGATATAAGTATATTAAAAGAATAAATAAATAAAAAAAGGTAATAAAAGAAAGTCACGACAAACATCATAAATGAACTTGAACAGAGAAACAAACAATTATTAGAAGAGATAGAACAATTAAAAGCCCCTTGCAATTTAAACAGTTGAATAATGAAGAAATTAGAGCATGAATAACTACTGTTTTAAGTGAAAGTCATTACACTAACAATCCTGATGTAGATGTAGTTGGTGAGATTATGAAAGTTTATTGTGACCAAGAAAAGTGGTCTCAGTTTTGTAAGTTATATCCTACAGAACCAGCTTGTAGAAATTTAATTCTTAACACTTACCAATATTATCCTTATTATAAGCAGTCAAGTCATTATTGGAAAGTAAGAAATAAGGCTAAAAGAGATATTTTTATTAACCTCATTAAATTAAATTCTGAAGAAATCAAAGAATTATTTAGAAAGTGATTAAGAGAAGGCAAAATAGAAGATAATTTAACTCTAAAAGGAATATTAGAAAGAGGATATGAAGGATGAGATTCAATCAATCAAAGTGTTATAATAATTATTGCCTTAAAAATCTTTCTCTGGATGAGTTAATTGGTAGTTGGAATGAATTATCTTATAAAACTAAGGAAAATTTTGATAAAGTTTTAAACAAAATCAAGAATATGAAGAGGAAATTAAGGAATTAGAAGCAGAACAAGCAAATTTGGAAGCAGAGGTAGAAGAGTTAGAAGAAAGAGTAAAAATAGAGCAGGAACAAGTTAAGGAAGTTGTAGCATGTGGTGAAAAATGAAGTAAAAATCAAGCAGAAGATATAAAAGAAAAAAAACAAAAAACTCAAAACTGCTACAGCAGACCTCCATAAATGCACCCCCCTTGGGACCAAGGGACAGCGTGCATTTATGGAGGGTGTGCATTTATGGAGAGAAGCAATTTCATTGGTCGCAAATGATACGCAATATTTTAAATACAGTAATACTAAATAAATATCCATTGTAGTTTGTTTTGATGAACTTACTTTTTTTTATATTGATATATATCTTTCAATTTTATTAACCAATTTTATTTGTTTGTAGCATTATTTTTCTTGCTGTAATAAAAATGAATGTACAATTTCAAGACCTTTAATGCTTCCTCAAGGCTTAATGTCATCTTCTCAAAATTGTCAGCAGGTACATTAATTTTATTTTTATACATTTCTGCAAGTTCTTTGATTATTTTATCATCATCTGGAACCTCACAGACAATATTTTCTTCAGGATATTCAAAAATTCATCAACTTGCATTTTATGAAAACATTTAGTGACACAAAGTCATGAAATTGGGATTGCATTACATATTGGAAATTATCCAATCAAATCAAAAAATTTGCCGATGATTTCTAAATTTATCCTAGTTACATGATGAATTTTATACATTAGTCACGTGGGTGCATTTATGGAGGGAGTTATCATATGAGTGGGACTAAAAAAATACCATGCAGTGCAGAGTATGGAGGTTGTGCATTTATCACTAAGTCCTGAGGTTGGGACCAAGACATAGCGTGCATTTATGGAGGGTGTGCATTTATGGAGGGTGCATTTATGGAGGTCTGACTGTATGACATTAATTAGTTTGATTTTCTTAGAATGTTGTGCACCCAGTATTGATGTAAATTCTTAAAAATTAGTTTTTTTTTTTTACAAATGGCACATAAAACATATACAATATATGAGTACAAAATATATATACCATTTCCATGTACTGGTCTATAATTTACGCATGCCAATTTACAAAAATACAAATGATCTCTCATTGTATTAATTATCATAAGAAAATAAGAAAATTAATTCATGGCCAGAATCCTGAATCGGTTTTTAATTATAGAAATTTAAAATGACAAAACGTCCCACTTTAATTGTAAAAACTTGTTTCAGTAGGTGAATTAAGCCACATCCACATTAGGTTAATGCAAGAGAGAGTAAAAGCGAGATACAACTAAATTGATTTACTACCTATTGAAGTCTTTGAAGCATTGCAACTTGTAAATTATAATTTATTATCATAATTATCATATATTTGCTTTAATGTTATTAGCTTTATTATATTATTATTATATTTAAAAAATATTATTGAAAGTTGAAGGTTTTGAATATAAATAATATAATTAATTGATTATCTAAAACATATTAAATGGAGTATGAATATATTTATTTATTATATAATTAATAATTAATTATTACTGCTATTAATACTACTACCATAACATTGCATTAATTAAATTTTTTCTTTTCTAAAAAAAATAGATCTATGGTAAATGGTGTATACAATAAAAAGGCGTTACCATTATTATTATTACTATTTATTTTTTATTTTTTTTAATATTTAGAAAATTGAAATTATTTGTAACAATTTGACTTGCAGTAAATGTAAGGATTTTAGTTAATATAATAAATTTACAATATTAGTTAGACACCTACTATACCATTAATAGTATATATTATTAATGTTAATGAAGTGACATTTGATCTGCAATGTCCAGTGACTGTTATCGTCGTTATCATCAGATTAACTTTGATAGTATTTCTTTAAAAATATAATAAACATAAAAGAGGCCAACATGTCAGCTAATGATAACAATTCACCACCAACAACCAAATACACAATATTACAATTCCCAAAACAACATCCACATGTTCTAGTAATAACTATACAACGACCAGATCGACTGAATGCACTTCATATGCCAGCACATTTTGAACTAGACGCAATATTTAATTGGTATCAATCAGAGCCTGAATTACGAGTTGCAATTGTGAGTTTTTACCATAAATACATACATACATATATATATGTATGCATGTATGTATTTAAATGTATAGTATTTTTTTGGACTGGGAGGTTAATTTGATTTAGTGGTTTAGTGAGTTGATTTTTGTTTATTTTTTAAAGATAACAGGATCTGGTGATAAAGCATTTTGTGTAGGACAGGATTTAAAAACTGACTTTGCTGGTGACCATGTTAATATTAATGATGATAATCAGTCAGTCCTATCTAATTTTCCTTCAAGTGGATTTGGTGGGTTGAGTCGTAGGGTGATATCAAATAATGGGTTGAAACCTGTGATTGCAGCTGTTAATGGAATGGCAATTGGTATGTATATGTTTGATGAATGAATTTGAATTGATTTAATAGATTGATCCATCCATCAATCAATCTATCCATCGATTTATTTATTTTTAGGAGGTGGAATGGAAATGGTTTTGGCAAGTGATATGGTTGTTGCATGTGAGAATGCATTATTTGGATTACCGGTAAAAACATGATGACTATTATTTTGATAAATGAAAGTGTACATAATAAGTTTACAATTTATTATTAAATAGGAAGTTACAAGAGGAGTTGTTGCTTTAAATGGTGGATTGACAAGATTAGTAAGATTTATTGGTAATCAAAAGTAATGATTAATTATTGTAGTTGCTTTGTCATTATTTTTAAATTAAATGAAATGAATAAATGGATTAAAAAGGATATCAAAGAGCTTGTGAAATAGCTTTTACTGGTCGATATATTACTGCGAAGGAATGTAAAGAATTAGGAATTGTAAATCGAATAGTTCCAAATGAACAGGTTTATTTTTTATATTATATTATATTTATTTTTAATTAATTTTATAATTAATTAATTAATTATAAACAATTATTATAGGATGTGGTGTCAGAAGCCTTAAAGTTGGCATCAATGATTACAAACAATTCACCAGATGCCATACAAATCACAAAATTAGCATTCTTATTATCACTTGAATCAGGTTCGATGACTGAAGCAGAACAAAAACTTTACAATTCATCAAAAACTAAAAAATGGATTAGTGGCGAGAATTTTTCAGAAGGCATTTTGGCATTTCGTGAAAAACGTAAACCAAATTGGACAAATTCAAAATTATAAAATAAATATTTTATTTAATAATAATAAATGCTAATCATAATAATAATATTATTATATTGCATTATAAATAATTTTTGCTCACATACACTCTTGACATAAATAGTAATAATTTATTTGATTGGTTATGTGAATTATTTCTTTTGAAGTTTCTCGTTTAATTCAATATAGTTTTTTTGAGCTTCTTCTTTAGAAAGACCTAAAATTAATATATTGAATGGATAGATTAGGGTGTAATCAACAAATATTATCAATAGATACTATTAAGAATACTATCTACTAGCTACAATGATATAACGAAAATAAATAATTAAAGAGACCTTTTCTACTCTCCCAAGCCTTCCATTTAGCTTTGGCTTCCATACCAGAGAACATACCAGGTTCAGCTAATATAATGTAATATATGAATTATTAGAAATATGATTATAAAAAAATGCTAAATTCCATAATAATAATAATTTTAGTACCTGTAGTATTATCACCTATGGTAGCTTGTTTGAATAAACCATAACCTTCTAATTTCTCTTCATTACTAAGTTTCCCACTAGAAGCAAGCTCTCCAAAAGCTTTAGCAGCCTCATTAAAACTAGCCTAAAATTGTTCCATTACCCCAAACAATAATTAATAGATGATATATATATATACATGTAACTAAAAAATAAATAAATCAATGATAGTATACGTTATCAGTAGCCATATTCTTTAAATTAAAATAGTAGATAGATAAGATTTATTTTTATTTAATTTGGAATAATTTGATTTTTTTTTTCCCAAATAAAAGGAGAAATAAATTTATTTATCACTGTTGTATATGTGAAATTGAAATTGAAATTGAAATCTATATGAAATTCTGATTGGCTGATTTTGAATTTCACATAAATTTCATTTTTCACCAAAAAAATTTTTTTTCATATTCAAAAAAAAAAATAAAAAATATTTGTAACACAAAAGATAAAAATCAGTACCGCTAAATAAGTATTAGCAGTGGTAGTGATTATAATTATGGCATGATTATTTTTTATTTTATTTTTATATTTTTTATATTAAAATAGTAAGTAAGAGTAGTTAAGTAAAAGTAGATAGATAGTAAAAGTAAATTGTAAAATATATTTCTTAGGAGGAACAAATCTTAGATCATACCTAATCTCATAAATATTCCATAGAATTATTATATAATAATAAATCAATAAACGCATGAATTGATTTTTATATGTTTTTTCACCTTAATTTGATTTTGATTTTGATTTTGATTTTGATTTGATTTTAATTTTCTTATAATGATTAAAAATTACTTTTCATTATTGATAGGGACTATAAAGAAAGAAGTTGATGCAAATTAAAATTAATATGGCGGTGTCGCTACTACAGATGATGATTGTGTGACTGACGATGCATCAGTTGATATACCATTGTTGTTGTTATAACGTAAAAGAGCGACGATGGTGCTTTTTTCCGAACAAGTTAATATCTTGTTTTGTATAATCATCATACAAGCAGCATCCCAATCCTGATTATTGGTATTATGGCCATTTTTTGTTGATTTTGCACAATTGTATGCTTCTTTTATAGCCGCTGCCACAACGCGAGCACGATTTGCGTCATTTTCTGCAATGCAACATAACTCATTGTCATCATGGTTGTCGTGGCTGCTGCTGATTATATCTTTAATAGCTTGAATCGATAATGATGTGTTTAACTGTAGAGACTAAATGAAGGAATTGGAGAGAATTGAGTAAGCGAGCGAACGAACAAGAAATTAATTGAAATTGAAGAGAAATTTAATAATAATAATAATTAATAATATTACTTACATTCATATTTTTTTCTTTGGTGAAAAATAAAAAATTTTAAAGCTTTATTATAAAATAAAATTACAATTATAACAAACAATAATATAATTTATTTATAAAATATAAAAAATATTGAAAAAAAACAAAAATGACAAATGCCAATTACTGTATATATTTATATAATGAATAGATGGTGGGAATGCGGTAAAGAATGAATGTTATGGTATAGCCTAAAAAAATAAATTTGGATAAATTGGAAATAGGAAAATATTTTTAATTTTAACAATTTTTTAGTGCTTTTAATAAAATTTTGATTTTTTGCTTATTATTGTTGTTCATTCTGATTGATTTTTGAATTGTTCACAATCAGTAAATATTGAATTTTTTTATTATTTTCTTTATTAATAAATTATAAACCAGATCAATCTAGACCCTCGTAAGTCACTTCATTGTTTATTAACGTCCGAATATGGAATCTCTTTATTATTGTGATATTTCTAATAGTAAAAAAAAATTTACTAAATTGTGTGGAATATAAATAAAAAATAATTGATTTATATAAACCGTATATTTTTTCGTGGAACATTTCATTTTTCCTATTTGTTAATATTAACCATTCTCTCGTGTCTATTGTCATGAATTCCTCCTGTATCCTTTTTATCCTGCTCTTTCTAAAAAAAAATTTTTTTTTAATTTAAATTAACGAATTAGACGTCGGATTATATTGTCTTTTGTTCATAAATTATATTCTGCTACTGCTGCTGTTAATTTGATAATAATGACTTTGTTACAAATTATTATTACCGGTTCTCATTTTTTGTCCATATCGATGAAAAACTCTCGGTGATTAGTTAATCCATTACTAAATCGAAAAAAAATATAAGTTCAAGAGTCTGGAATTTTTTTTTTGAGTCAAAATATAACCATATTTATTCATAATATGAACATATAATAATCAATTCACCATAATGAGAAAAAACTTTTTGGTGCTTTGGTTAATTTATCATTAGATCTGGACTCTTTTTTTTTGAGCCATATTTATATGTGAGTATGGCGTGTTAATATTATTATGTAGAAATAGCGGTGTTTATGTAATTGGTGTGTTACATTTTTGTTCTTTTAATATATTAACTAGTTATTTTTATTATATAAACAAATGAACACAGATCATTCTATTCTCAGAGTTACGAGGTAATGATTCTTGGGATAGACAAGAATTTAAATAGGAAAAATAGTAAGTAAAAGTTACACATTAACTTTTTGTTTTTATAATATAATTAAT